>CABHPQ010174751.1:0-31234 GCA_902168405.1 Peromyscus aztecus
CCATATAATTCCAGACCACCTTCCAGCTACGGACCATCCACACACACACAAGAGTCACATAGCATACAGTTTTTGAACACAGGAAGCTTCAATTTCCTTAGTAATTCAGGAGCTGGCAGCTGCCAAGGAGCAACATTGCCTTCTAATTCTCCTAATGGTATATAACTTTAAAGACATTTTCTGACTTTTGAAAAGGCAGTAAAGCAATCTGATATTGAGTTTCACCTTTGCTGAGCATCATGTCATCCAGTAAAAAAAATAGTAAAAATCACGGAATCTTAGCCCTTGCAGAATGTGTCTGCTACACTCAAACATATTCCTTAATTCTGGTGGATTTACTGAAGTTTATCATATGCGATTTAAAAAACAGTGAAAAACTTATGCCATATACATCCAAACAATATTCTGTCCTTTGAAAATATTTTTAATGGAAATTGTGTCTTCCAGAGAATTAACAGCACATTTTAAAGACTGGCTCTAAAATCATTATTCCATGTTTGGTTATAAACAAGACAGAATACCTGAAGTTAAGGAAACTGAAAGACCTCTGAATTCATTAAACTTTTCAAAAGACTTTCTCCTAGGTGTAGGCCAGTCTTTCTCCCAGGAACACGATTCTGTAAATAGAAACTGTGTTTGAGAAGAAGTATGATTTAAAGGGCTAACAGTACTTGTGTCTTTCTTCATAAACATGCTTTATAAATTTAGATAAAAAAATATGGCAAAGATAGAGTCAGTCTCAAAATGAATAATATGTCCGTTACCTTTTAACTCAAAAATATAATAGTAAACCATACCATATGAAAGTGTAAGTCCAACTCTCAAGTTACTAATAGAAATGATATTAACCATTGATGTTTTTAGGACTATACTCAACTGTTGTTACTACTGAATCACCTTTCTTGGGGTGATTCAGTAACAAGCAAACAGAATATTCTCGACCTGTTCTTTTCTAGGATACTATGGAAACAATATAAACTACTCAGAAGCTCAGAGGCTCGGATCGATGGTGAACCAACATGTTTCCGTCATCAGTAGTGTTCGCTCACTGCCTCCCTACAGTGACATCCATGATCCACTTAACATTTTAGATGACAGTGGCCGGAAACAGAGCAACTCGTTTTATCCAGACACATCCTCTCCAGTTGCATGTCGGACTCCTGTAGTAGGTAAATTGTCTTCATAGGCATTGGAAGCATTTTAAGAAGTGATGGACTTCAGATACACAAAATGATCTGGGGGGATATGTACGGGTGAACTAGGCACGCGTGGCCCTAAGGTAATTTATCACTGGATCTGAAGTTGTTTTTGTATTTGAGTGAAGAATGAATTTTCATTTCTCATTCTTTGTATGATTAGTACATGCCTGATTTAAGATCTGTTACTCCTTCCAAAAAAATAGTAACTTATGTTTACTATGTATAAAAATTTTAGTATAGTTTGTTCCAAGGTATTCTAAATAGTAGTGAACTTTATGAGAACAGGAATGACACATTTTCTTCATTCTCTTATGACTATCATTGGACTCACAAGGAGGTGTCAAGAGTTATCTTTAGACCCCACAATCTCCATCAGCACCCCACACCACTGGGAATGTTTACCAAAGTGTATCCTGTGATAGTAGCAGCTAGCGTTTTCTTAGTTTTTTTTTTTTGTTGTTGTTTTTTGGGTTTTTTTTTTTTGTAAAATGAGATTAAATACTATGGCAGAAAATGTTGCTATGTTTATTGTTCTATATCATACAATTCAAGCCAAAGTGAGCAAATCAGTGTGCTTGCTATGAAGTCTTCTAGCTGCTTCTTCCAACCTGAGCCTCTTCTGTGAAGGGTCTAGCTGCACCACCTTGTTGGCTACACGGTAGGAGCTTAGCAAATCAATGAGTGATGAAAGAGTGCAAACCTATCCAGAGGCTTCAGGTGTGGCCCCAGTGGCAGACCACTTGACTGTCATGTGGGAAGCCTTGGGTTTGACTTCTAGCACCAAACTAACAACCTTAAATCTGTACATACATTTAGTCTACTTGAATTAACAAGTTATTTCCCATAACGTAGGTTTTGAACCCAAATCTATGAGTGCATTTAGTTTGGAAAATGAATAATGAAGTATCAAAGGGAAAGTATGCATCCATCAAGTATCAAAAAAAAGTGTTAATGTTTATAGGAGAGAATTAAATCTTCAGTGGAATTGATTTTTACACTAGTGTAAGTGAAGGGCATAGGACACCCAATAGAAGCACTGGGAAAATGAAATAAATTCCATCTCTCATCACTCAGTGTACTTTTCCAATAATTCAATAGGAAGTACTTCTTCCCTTCCTGTGGCCATCACAAATGTGCCCTGAGTGGTCTAGCAGCTCATCTCCTGCTATCTGCTAATAGTCATTGCTTCTAGGTTACTCTAATGAAGCAGAAAATTCCACTTCAGGAAGTTTCCTCACCACCACACTAAAATGTGCCGCGTTGCTATTGTTACTATTAGTTCTGTTTACTTGTAGAGATAATGGAAGCTTTGATGGAACATGGCTTGGAAGTAGGGTGGATTCTAAGCTCTGGCTGTCAGAGCTGCCTACTGAGCAGATTGCAAACTGGGTTTCAGAGTGGAAGAGGAAGGGAGTGAGTGAACAAGCCCAGTGGGGCCTGGGACTCACTGTCTTCATTAGTTATACAGCCTGATCCTTAGAGACAGAGCATGCATTGCCTTGACAATGGGAAGGCATCAACCATGCCAGAGAGATGTGGACCTCTTGAATATGTTCATGAGGCTTTGTAGAGCAACTGTATATCAGACTCTAGGTATGAGGATACTGAGGGAATCAGGACACAGTTTCTGCTTGGAGGAAGACTATGCTCTAGAAGGGGAGAGTAAGGCAATGAATGTGCAAATGTATGCATTACAAAGATAATTTCATCATCACAGGCTTTCTCTCATCTGTGGAACCTGGATTTAAATAAGTATATATATATATATATATATATGTGTGTGTAATTATGTATGTACATATATATATATGTATATGAGAGAGGTACATTTATATATGTGTATGCATATAGGATCATGAGAAAGGAGGAATAATTCCTAGTAGATATGGAATATATATATATATATATATATGTATATAATGGAGTGCATGTGATGAGAAAGTAAGACATTGGAATTAATTGAGCAGGGGGAAACCAGCTGGAGTGGGAAGGGAGTTTGGGGAAGGCCGGTGGGAGATGGGAACAAACCAGAACAAGTATAAAGACCATAGATGCTATGATAACTCATTACTCGAAATGTTAATCGAAAGCAATTTATTAAAAGGTAACTTTAACTTCTCTGAAGTGTGTAAAAGTGGCAGCTGGCAAAGTGGGAGCTGTTTGAGACAGGTGTCAGGAGTAGAATCCTGAGGCAGGAGCATTTAAATTGAGAACTGGGCAGTCCAGAAGCGTGGTGGAAATTGGATGGAGACGATCTAGACAGAAGCAACGGCCATTACAGAGCCTCTGGGATCAGAAAAAAAAGTTGCCAATTTCTGGGGGCAGAAAGAAAATCTGTGTGCCTTGAGCAGGTAAACAAGGGAGAGAGCAGAGCAAAGTAAATTTTAAAAGTCAGTTCAGGTAGGGTTTTATGAGTCACGGCAAGGAGACTGGGTTTTGTTCCTAGAGTGTAGTAAGTCATGGTCGGCTGAAAAAAAAAAAAAGAGTAGAAACTGCTGTACACATTAGCAAGATCTTTCTAGCTCTTCCCTGGAGGGTGAGAGACCGAAGCAAGGGTGTAGCTAGAGTTTTCCTGCCTGGCCCACAGTCAAGATAAATCTCTTTCACCTGCCAGTCCCACAGCCGCTCAGACTCAACCAAGTAAACACAGAGACGTATATTGCTTACAAACTGTATGGCCGTGGCAGGCTTCTTGCTAACTGTCCTTATATCTTAAATTAATCCATTTCTATAAATCTATACCTTGCCACGTGGCTCGTGGCTTACCGGCATCTTTACATGCTGCTTGTCCTGGCGGTGGCTGGCAGAGACTCCCTCCGCCTTCCTGTTCTTTTAATTCTCTCTGTTAGCCCCGCCTATACTTCCTGCCTGGCCACTGGCCAATCAGTGTTTTATTAGCAACACATTTGCCATACAGAACATCCCACAGCACATAGGGTGAGAGCATGGGGCTACTGTGTTGGTCAGGAAGCAATGGTGAGCAGAGGTGCAGGCAGAAGGCAGAGGCAGACGGGAGCCATATGCTAGTGACAGGGTGTGATATGATATTGAGTTTCCCCTATGAAATAATACCCAGCAGGACAACAAATGGGAAAAACAGAAGAAAATACTATTGTTCTAGTGAATCATGAACACTCACATTTGAAATAGCTGATACATGCTAAATGCAAAAAGACCAAGAGGTTCAAGGTGAGTGGCACTATGTCAACTTGTTTTCAACTGTTGATTGTATTTTCCCTTCTAGCTTCCAACTTGCAAACCCAGATTCCCTCATCTTCATCCCAGTGTATGTATGGAACTTCTAATCAGTACCCAGTGCAAGAAACTCTGGACTCCAGTGGAGCAAGCAATAGAGACATGGTGTCCTCTTTACCACCCATCAACACTGTGTTTATGGGGACAGCCGCTGGGGGTACTTAAAGGAACACTGTGGGATGCAGCTGAAACTCAAAATCTCAGTTGCATTGATGTCACTATCCATCCCCAGCTGCCACAAGAGCAAAGACAAGTCGGTGGCTGGACGTATTTTTCAGATCGCTGATACTTGGGACAATGCCATAGTAAATGGGGATACTTGTATTGCACACAAAGAGGCTAAAATGTGAAGTCATTATTGATCATAACTTCAAACACTATCAAATGAAGCCAATGGAAATTTGAAGATGCAGACATTCCAAAGATGTAATATTTCACTTTCTAATTTATTGAAAAATATCTATGTTCCTTCATCTTTGGTTTCTAAAACAAGAAAATATATTCAATGCCTTCACAATATCTTTAATTTATTAGGCTCTCCTAATCATTGTTTACTATCACTTATTTGACAAGACGTCAAATGTCTATGTTCTACCTCTTGTGGAAATGTTTACAAGGTCAAGACTTAAATGTATTCAGCCTAGACCAAAGTGACTTGACTTTCTTTCCCTGTGCATTAGTGTGGTGATTTCTGTTACATAGCAGTGTTCCAATTCTATGTAACTGAATAGAAATGATAAACACTTTCCTTCTTTATTTAAAATGATGTGAGGAAATAAAAAAGAATGTGTGGAAGCGTTCGCAAAGGTGTGATTGCTCTTGGGATTGGTACAGTTCCTGAAGAACGTGGGGACTTGCAGGCTGAAGTATTTTGGGTATGAAATGAAAGAATAAATAAATCTTGCTGCTTAAGACACTATAATTTGAGAGTGTTTGTATATCAGACTCATGCCTGTACATGTTAAGAGACTCAGACTGTTTAATTTTCCTTGCTTTTAAAAGCACTTGTTTATAAAGTACCTTGCTAAACGTCTGGGAAGGAATAGGTATTCAGGGATTATCTGGATGCAAAGCCTAGTTCAGAAGTGAATTATGGGTAAGCTAATGCAACTGGTAGCACCATCTATCTATATATGTTTCTTTTTCTTTTCCATATGTTGTGGCTGTGAGATTCGTGGCCTATACTAGAAAACTTCCATTAACTATAAAGAATCTCTTATTATGATGGACCTCATTAAGAATCACTCCTTCGTAATTCTAAGACCTCAATGCTCAAGACATTTTGGAACATAATTTTTGTTAATTTTAATTGCAATTTAAAGATCTTTGTGGCTTTCAAGTGAACGTTATGAAAGTTCTGTAGTATTCATTATAAAGAAATAAGCATTCAAGCTATTGCTTGAATGAAAAGCAAAATTAAGGTTATAAACCCAAGTTATAAAATGCTACATTTATAACTCAACTCTTAGGGTTTTTCTTTTCAAATTGTACATAGTTGTGACTACTGTCAAAGACAGGTAAATGTTCCAATTGATTCAGTGAATCCTTAGAATAATTTTTTTTTTCATTTTACATAATACCAACCACAGTTCCTCCTCCCTCCCCTCCTCCTGTTCCTCCCCCACCTTTCCCCCCATCCCACTGCCCCATCCACTCCTCAGAGGGCGTAAGGCCTCCCATGAAGAGTCAACAAAGTCTGGCACATCAAGCTGAGGCAGCCTCAAGGTCCTCCCCTCTGTATCAAGGCTCAACAAGGTATCCCTCCATAGTGAATGGTCTCCAAAAAGCCAGTTCATGCACCAGGGAATCCTGGTCCCACTGCCAGGGGCCCCACAAACTGCCCAAGCCACACAACTCTCACCCACATTCAAAGGGCCGAGTTTAGTCCCCCACAGGATCCCCAGCTGTCAGTCCAGAGTCCATGAGTTCCCACTAGCTTGGGTCAGCTAACTCTGGCTTTCCTCATCATGATCTTGACCAATGCCCCCCCCCCCCCACCCCCTACCCCACTCTGGCTCATAAAATCCCTCCTTCCTCTTCAACTGGACCCAGGTGCTCAGCCCTGTTCCTAGCTGTGGGTCTCTGCATCTGCTTCCATCAGTCACTGGATGAAGGCTCTATGATGACAGTTAGGGTATTCACCAATCTGATTACAGGAGAAGAGATGAAGAACGTATGTCATAGCTGCAAATACACACACACACACACACACACACACACACACACACACACACACACACACACACCTCTGTGTTTTCTACACTGAATCACAGATCAGAATGGAGCTTGTTTATTTTCCTCTCTCGAGGTAGTTTTCTACTAGGAGAAATCAGAGATCTCTCCAGTTACATGCTCACAAGTATATTTTCCAATAAAATGTTGGCAGCTTTTGTACTTTAACGACAAATTCCAATGACAGTTGTAATGCAAAAAAAAAAAATCTTTCTCTTTGTTCCTGCTTTAAGAAAGGAGAATCCCAGAGATGCTGAAAGCCTTACCCAATGAGAACTATGGAAATAGGGTGGCCACTGTGTTTTAAGGAGCAAGGGCACCAGCATCTAGTGCTGGGACAAGGGCTGTGAAAATCTGGTGATGTATGGAACAGATTTACACATTAAAGAACTGTCCCACTTCAAAAACCAGCAACACTTCTACGAAGAAAGGAAAAGTAGAGCAGTTTGCTGTGAGATTACTGCCTGCCAAACTTTGACTAATAGGAGATTTTTATATTAGGCAGACTCTAACCAACTCAAGCATCTCCTTGGGAAATGTGACTGTAACAACATAACGCCAAGAAACAGGCAGGCGGTGGGGCGGGGCGGGGAAGGATAAGTTCTGGAAGAGGCTCCCGTGGGCAGCAGTGTGTGGGCTCCTCCAACGGGACACTGACAGGCCAGGCCCCTAGACCTGCCACAGAACAGTGGAATAGCGCTTGTGCCGTCCTGATAATGTAGCAAAATGGGCAGGGCTCCTGGGCCCACGGCATCTGCCCTCCAAGCCGCTGGTGGATGCAGCTTCCGTTCTGCCCATCAGGATACAGCAGCCTCAGTGTGCTTTCAGGCCACTACGGTGTGCAAGTCTTCTGCAAATAAAGTTGATTAGCAGTGAATTTTAGGCTGACACATTTCATTTTTGGTGAACTGAATCTGTTCTCATACAAATACAATCCACCACGATAGGACAACCAAATGCTCTTATGCTTTTTGAAGTTTTAAGTCTATTCTTAACCAACAACACAAAAAGATGCAAGTTGGAGGCATTAAAGGGATATTGCATGATAATGTCTCTTTATGTACATATTATTCCACCAATCTCAGTCAGTCTAAACACACATATGTGATAGAGAATATGTCATTATTGATGGTAAGAACTTTCAGATTCCCTCCTAGCTCCCCTTACCTGTGACTAGGGATTGAACTCAAGGCCCTGCACAAGTGAAGCAAGAGGTCTGTTACTAGGCTACATCTCTAATTTTCCTTCCAGCTTCTTGAAATGAATGTTTCTCTTCTACTTTCGTTTCTTTTTCTTTTTCCAAGACAGGGTTTTCCTGTATAATAGCCCTAGCTGTCCTGGGACTAGTTTTGTAGATCACACTGGCCTCGAACTCACAGAGATCCACCTACTTCTGCCTCCTGAGTGCTGGGATTAAAGGAGTGGAACAACATGCCCGGCTGTGAAATACACATTTCTTGAACGTCAAGGTAGGCAGGTAGTGCATTCTCCTTCTTTAAGCCTCTAAAATGCACAAAGAGAGGAAAAGAGAAAGAGAAAACACTGGACATAAATAAATTCTGAAACACAAACCTAAAGGTGTTTCTTTGTGTGTTTGTTTGTTTTGTTTGTTTGCTTGCTTTTGTAGGAAGCACATAGAGTGATATGCTTGAATTCCCTGGAAGGGGATATTACAGGACTTCAGTTTTCTACCTAACACAGAGAGACATTGGTTTCCACGTAATCACCACAATAGCTCTGTGCTCTTGTTAACAAACTGTTCACACTGTCTTGCGGCAGCAGATGTATAATCCAGGGTAAGTTTTAGAAACTTCAGCAAAGACCTCATAGAAAAGTAAACAATGGTGACTGTGCCACATTGGACATTTTGTTCTTTGGGAAAGATAAGAAGTGATGAAATTAAATAAAACGTTATTGCTTCATCTCATTCAATTATTGAACTTTAAAGTAAATCCTTGAGTTTATAGATGGCAAAGAGCACAGTCTGCATGCTTCAAAAGCACATCAATTAAATGAAAAGAAAATACTTTTCAGTCCTTTCTTGATTTTAGGGACAAATGGCTGAAAAACATGTTATAAGTGAACTATGATGAATGTACTCACTGTTTTTAAGGTATTTGATGTTTAAAGAGAGTTTGTCTTGTTTGTCTTGATAAAAGTTTTTCCAGCAATATTCGACCCCTGAGCCATACCTCGCTATCCTTTATCCTTTTTTTTTTTTTTTTTTTTTTTTTTTTTTTTTGAGACAGGCTTATACTAAGTTGCCTTTGCTGGCCTTTACGACACAATCCTCTTGTATCAGCATCTTGGATGCTGGGATATCTGGCATGCACAATCTTGCCTATGTGAATCTCTTCAAAAATAATGATTTCAGGCAATATGAGCAACTTTTAGTAAAATTATGTATTCTTTGTGAGTGTGCATGTGTCTGATGTGTATCCATGTGCTCCTGTACCTGGCTCTGTGTGTATACAATTGTGAAGGTGTTCATGTACGTGTTTGCCTATGCATGTGGAGAGTAGAGGTTGAAGTTGGGTGTCCGTATTGTCCTCCACTTTGAGCTTCTGAGAAGATCAAAGATCTCTCTGTATACCTTAGGTTCACCGTTTGGTTAGACTGGCTGGCCAGCACGTTCCAGGGGTCCCCTCGTCTCTGCCTCTCCAGCACCTGGATTACAGATTCTCACCACCATGTCTAGCTTTTTATGTGGGTGGTGGGGATCAAACTCAGGTCCTTATGTTTTCTGGCAAGTGCTTCCTGCTTGAGGCATCTCTTCATGCCCTATGTTCTCTACTACATAGCCACAAACTCAGTCTCATAGTACTTCTCTTAAAAAATGAACATAAATGACAAGGAAGAGAAACATGTATTAATGCGTTCAGAGGACATTCTCTCATATTGTTAATATAGTTTTAACCCTAAAGCTGAAGGTAACTGAAGAGGAAGAGGCCCAAACCAAGATCTCTTGGTGTAAATGCTATGGTTTTTTTCATCTTTTCTTAAGATACTTGTGGAACCTCCAAGGAATCAGTGAACACATTTACAAAAGTGAAAAATTAACTACTCAATATGATATCCGCTCTAAAGTAAAGAGAGGCTATGCCTTTTATTAGTTCAAAACAAGGGTGCTGTTCTTACCAATCAATAGTCACAGTGAGGGTCAGAGATTTACAGCCTCCAAGCATCCTTAAGCATACGGAGGCAAATATGAGCTTCGTGGGCAGTTCGTTAATCAGCACTTGTCATTTGGATTTGTGTGCTTTAGCTTATTAACGCTCTGCATGTGACCTCTGTGGAAAATAAAACTGTCCCCACATTTTAGATTGCAAACTGTCAAGATCTCTCGCCTTTGTATTTGTGTATATGGGGGATGATGCATTTGTGCTGTTTGACACATAGGCAGTTTTTCATCCATTATTCATTGTGTGGCCCCCTTTACAACTCACAGAATCCATTGTGATTTTCTGTTGTTTGAAGAAACTACTTAGAATCTAGGGACTGTGCCTGGGAATGATACTTGCTGTGTTTTTATGTATAGCTGAGTAGTTGCTTGCCTGGGGATTATAGGACAACAAACCAGCAGAGAAAACCCTCTGAGGGCACACCTCTCCCAGAGAAGAAATAGCCCATGGCACAGCTGTGTTTCTATCGTGTATGGTTGCTCTGTAAGAAATACAAGGGTGCCTGGCGGTGGTGGCGCACGCCTTTAATCCCAGCACTCGGGAGGCAGAGGCAGGTGGATCTCTGTGAGTTCGAGGCCAGCCTGGGCTACCAAGTGAGCTCCAGGAAAGGCGCAAAGCTACACAGAGAAACCCTGTCTCGAAAAAAAAAAAATACAAGGGCAAAGTAGCTAGGAACCAACTGGTAAATCCTGACCTGATCCTCTCCAAGCAAGTCATTGGCACAACTAGACTGCTAAGAGATGTAGTGTGATGCCTGTGAAGCTTGTGCTGGGCTTATCGCTGTTGCACAAGTCTTCAGTAGGGGGCAAGATGTGTTAGGATGGTGTGGCCACGCCCAAAGCATTCTTAAGAAAAACAGCTTCCTAAGTCCAAGACTTGCCTCTTGAAATGCACAGGAATGAGTTCTCAGGTTCTTGTTAAGAGATAAAGACAAAATTGCTGCAAAAATATGATTTCAGGATAGGACAAACACATACAGCACTTTATTTTCATTGATTTTTAGGCTAACATACAAAAAATGGGTTTCATTATGGTATTTTCATATATGTGTTTTATTTATATACAGCAATTTAAAGCATAACAGAGTTCGGCAGATCTGTGTTAGGGATTTCGTTAGTGTATAGTAAGTCAGGTAACTTAGCTTCTCAGATACTCATTTTCCTCATCTGAAAAATGAGATAGTTGAGCCATTTAGCATTATGGTTCCCAACGTTCCCAGGCTCCCTTAGTACTGGCTGTTATCATCACTGTTACTCTAACCTCATAGAGTCATTCGGTGCAAACTGTTCTTTTGTATCTTTATGTGAAATGTAGACTGCGCTCTTGCTAGAGTTCGCTCAGAAGAGACTCTAAATAAGAATGTTATATACACATAAAAGAAAATGCAAGATCTAGTATATCATTAACTTCTGCACAGTAATTTTACAAAAGCAACCCTCCTGGGATAAAATACGGTTTAATTGTTAGACAGGAAAATAAAATTACAGCCAATATGTACACATATTCTGCTGATATCATTCAATGATATTAATTTTCCTCTATGAATGAGTCAGCAGCCCTACAAGGGACTGTATCAATGTTTATTTCAGTCTGGTGGTTTTTGTTTTCCATGGATCTGCAATAAACACTAACAAAATTAATTTTTTTAGTAAATATTTCCACAAGTGAGAAGATATTTTTCATTTTAAAAGTCAATTAATTCGTATTTATAAAGTATAACTGATTAATCCATATGGGAGGGGAGGAGGGAGGAACTAGGAGTAAAGGGAGGTGAAACTATATATATATATATATATATATATATATATATATATATATATAAAATCAGGATATATTATTTGAGGAAAAAAATCTATTTTCAATAAAAGTAAAGAGTATATATAACTTATTAAACTAATAATCAGAAATTATTCACATGTTGGGCATTTCTAATGCCTTTTTAGCAATAAAGTTAGGGTTAAGATGTGTTGCTATTTTTTTTTTCACAGTTATAAGGGAAACCTTTGCCAAAACCATTCTTCCAGTGCACTCAGCTGGATGTCAACAGTCCCTGCTGAAGCCCTCATAGGTGTTCTGCAGACACCTCTATGTACACACCCTGGACATTTTCTTCTTTCTGGATCACATCCCATCATGTGGCCCTTGACCTTGTTATGCTGTGAAAGCGACAAACCTGAGGTTACTGTTAAATCTCCCTGCTGTCCCCTTTTCTAGGCATTTTATTGCTATATTCCTGAGCTCACGCACCTTCCTCACAGCCCAGGGCGAACTCTCATCGCTTGTGAGGCTGATGTTTTTAGTCTCAACTCCCTCCGTCCTTCCATCCCTTCTAGAGTACAAATCAGGCCTCTACTTACGATCCTTCACTGGTCCCCCTTTGACCTTAGAACAAGGTCCACACTTGTGTGTAGGCTTTACCATAACTTTCCAACTTGAGGCTAATATTGATTAATGTCATGTATGTGGTTTGGAGGAATTTGTCTGCAATCCGGTTTGCAGGAGTTTTGGACAGCAAAGGGGACCACTCTGCTATTTTGGATTTCCACTGTGTTTTGTAGATCAGCTTAGGAAGTGTTGGCATGGGAAAGACAAATGGTCAATAGAGCCAGAAACTCTTATAAAAATCAAGTAGCTACAATAGCTATATGATATTTCAAGACATTGGCATCTGATACAAACTACACTGAAAAGAGAACATTATTTAATGGAAGTTTTAAGCTCAATTCGGAGTCTTTCTAATGTGAGGCAAAGCGATATTGAGAAGTGACATAAAGTCCAATACTAGCCGGGCGGTGGTGGCGCACGCCTTTAATCCCAGCACTCGGGAGGCAGAGGCAGGTGGATCTCTGTGAGTTCGAGGCCAGCCTGGGCTACCAAGTGAGTTCCAGGAAAGGTGCAAAGCTACACAGAGAAACCCTGTCTCGAAAAAACCAAAAAAAAAAAAAAAAAAAGTCCAACACTGGACACATAAAGGCCCAAACTGATACTGAAGCCAAGGTGAGAAAGCTAATAGTGTGAGAATTCAATAAGCTCAATAAAGTTTATTCTTCTTCCTTGTGCTTCTCTTAAGCCTCGAGGATCCTTGTTTAACCTCCTAGACAGATGCTGCCTTCTCTAAATCTGTCCTGAAACCCCAGCACCTCCCACATATACTCCCTGTACAATCCCATGACAGGCACACACACACTCAACAAATGCTTGTACCTTTCCTCAGGAGACAGATGTTACCATACGCACTGGAACATTATTCCTGCTAGCAAGATAGTGGCAATTTTTCAACTGAGACCAATAAATAAATGTGTTGTGAAGTGTTTGTTTAACTATGCAAAGAAATGTTGCATTTGTTTAATTATGTAAGGATGTGCTGGTGTTTTACTTTTCCTGCCTAAGGTACCTGATTGGTCTAATAAAGAAGCTCAACAGCCAATAGTGAGGGAGGAGGTATAGGCGGGACTTATGGACAGGGAGAGTAAGTAAAAGGAGGAATTTAGGCTCGGGGAAGAAAAGAAAAAAAAAAATGCCAGAGAGACGAGGGGCCAGCCAGCCAGACATGGAGGAAGCAGGAAAGTAGTACACACAGAACAAAAGAAAGGTAAAAAGCCCCAGGACAAAACATAGATGAATAGAAACAGGTTAAATTAAGTTAAAGGAGCTAGTGGGACAAGCCTAAGCTAAGGCTGAGCATTTATAATTCATAATAAGTCTCTGTGTCTTTATTTGGGAGCTGTTTGGTGGCTCAAAGAAAATGTCAACTACATACATGGAGTTTTAAAAGAACAAATATGTATGCAATGCAACACTATAACTCAAGAAAACAGGAATGAAATCTAAACACAGTAATAAAATTAAGTTGAAAATGTTGACAAAATACAGCCCAAAATAATAAATTTTAATAGTTATGTATGTTTCAAAACCATAAAAAATATTATTTATAAGCAAATACATTATAAAATACAAACATGGAATTGGGTAGTATATAAGTAAACATAGTCATGCACACACACAGACATACATATATACATACATATATATGTGGGTTATCTTCAGGATAATGATTACTTCTGAGAGGGGAAGAGAAGCATGGAAAGATAGCTCCGTAGTTAAGAGCACACACTAAGTTCTATTTGCTCCTGCCCAGGGCTGGAATTTGGTTCCTAGCACCTGTGTTGGGTGGTTCACAGCCACCTGTAACTCGAGCTCCAGGGAAATCAGGCACCTCTGGCTTCTATGGGACCTGTATTCATCTTCACATGCACAAAATTAAAAGTAACAAAAATAAATATTTTAAAAAAAGAGAGAGGAGAAGAATGAGATCAGGTCATGAGCTTAATTTTGTATCTGAAACACCTTGGTTCTAAAAAGTGAAACAAATTTGACAGACTGTATTTGTTAAAGTTTGACGTTAAATGCCCTGATGTTGATGTGATAGTAGACATCCCTTTCAATAAGTTAAAATGTCCCATACTATGTTTTGCACGAATAACTTTATTATTAACTGCTGATGAAAATTAGAGCATATCTGGGCTCCTCTGACGAGACGGGCTCAATCTTGGAGATGCTTTCTCTTCAGCGAAGCTGCCTTTACTGTTAGTTGTTACTCTGACCGTATCATCTTGACTCCATGCCATCTTGTCTCCAAACCTGGTATTCTGTTCTTGGTCCGATCCTCAGATTTTAGAAGCAGCTTCAATCCGAGGAGAGGTCCTTTTCCACAGTTCATTTCTCTGAAAACGTCCATCTATCCCCTGAAAATCACAGGCCAGGTGTGAAGCAGCCACATGCTGGAATTGCTGGCTGATTGGAAAGCTCAAACTGGCCCTCAGAAGGGTAGCTTCGTGCGCGGTGCATATATGCAGTTTAGAAGAGGGGAATAGGAAGGAAGCTGAGGTCTGATCACCAAAATCAGCACGATAAAAACAACCAATAATGAATATTGATCGCTAGAATTCAGATTGCCAGATGTTCTAAAGAGATGGTGTGACAGTCTTCAATTTTCACTCCGAATACCACATTACAAAAGAACTATTTAAAAAAAATAATAATAAAACAGCATTGAGGGAAAAGAAAATTTACAAAGAACATTTAAACTGTTGAATGACCTCCTGTTTGTTCCTGGTAGACTTCAATCATGTCTTCCTCCTCCAACCCCAGCTCTTCAGGAGTGTGGTTATCAGCGATCCTCTGGCCTTCGAAGAGAAACTTCAGCGAGTTCGATGGGACGCCCTGCCTTTGACAGTAGGATTCCTTGAGTTTCTTGAGTTGCGTGGTCGTTTTCACCTTGAAGTGGATCTCGGTTCCGTCTTGTGCGATGACTTTGACTTCGATAACCTTCCCTTCCTTCTTATCCTCTAAGACCACGCTTGAAGGTTTTGCCTCCTGGTGAGACATGGAGACCAATGGTTTCCCCTAGAGGAGTCTCCGTAGCAACCGCCTGCGAATCCGACTCTTCACAACAGCCCACGCCGTGGCTGGAGGACTTCCTGTCCATCTTGTGTCACTTCCGGGTTCCAGAAGGTTAGCATCCATAACCATTGTGGGGGAGGGGTGGTGGTAGCCGATAGGCAGGCTGGAGCAGTCCCACATTTCAATCCACAAGGAAGAGACAGCGAGCACTCTATTTCATATGATTTTAAGTTAAAGTTAAAAAATAAGTTTTAAAATGTGTAGCCCAGGTTGGCCTCAAACTTGTGATCCTCCTGCCTCCACCTCCTTCAGCAAATCCTACCGGACTGATGAGGGATCCCTGGCAGTGGGACCTGGATTTATCCCTAGTGCATGAACTGGCTTTTTGGTGTCCATTCCCTATGGAGGGATACCTTGCTCAGCCTCGATAAAAGGGAGAGGGGCTTGGTCCTGCCTCAACTTGATATGCCAGAGTTTGTTGACTCCCCACGGGAGGCCTTCCCCTCTCTGAGGAGTGGATGGGGAAGTTGAAGAGGGGTTAGTGAAAGGAGAGGATGGAGGGGGAACTGTGGTTGGTATGTAAAATGGAAAAAAAAACCCTTTTAAATAAAAATTGTTTTAAAAAGTTACCTTTGAAAGAGGAGAGCTTCCTCAATTTTAAAATTAAAACTCCACCCATATGCATTGGTTGGACAATGTAGCAGTGAATGGAACAGAATTAGTGCTATTAAGAGTTAAAGAGAAATGAAATCCCACTAGCAATGTTTGCCGCTTTAGAGAGATCAGTTAGGCAGTAATTAGTATGTTCTCAGCAAAGATGGAGAATATTTTTCCTAATAACAGTAGTAAAGATGCTTAGGAATTAAAAAAGAAAGGAAGTCCCACATAAATCACTCATAAATAAAGCCTACATGTATAATTTTATACATACACAAATGTCCTCGTGGATACATGATTTTTAACTCATCTCTGTACATACTGGTATATACTTACTGCTTGTGAATCTTTCTGTATTGTATAGTTGATTTTGACAGAAAATTGTTGGGAGCTGTATAGTCTTTTCATTTGAGTATGTTGTAACAATCAGTTCCCAACTACTGTATCTCCCCACCACATATACCCCTTCAAAAGAGTCTCACTACCTAGGTCAGGCTGGCCTTGAACTCACAATCCTCCTTTAAAGGAGGGAAGCAAGCAGAAAACTTCCAAATGCTAAGATTATAGGTGAGTACCAATCAGCCCTGGCTAACTGGTGTGTGTGTGTGTGTGTGTGTGTGTGTGTGTGTGTGTGTGTGTGTACGTGTGCATGCATGAGCTCGTGCACTATAGGTCAATGTCAACCGTCCTAGTATACATTATTGAAACAGCCTAGAATCCCCTGAAAATGGAGTCTTACTCAAGTAATTATCAGGTTGGTCTGTGGGTGTGCCTGTGAGAGTTTGTCTTGATTGATAGAGATAGGCACAGTCCTCTGTGAGTGGCACCATCCGTAGAAGGTCCTGGGTTATCAAGACAACTATCTAATCACGAGCTTGTACGTCAGAGAATAAGTCAAAAATCACCATTCCTCTGTTTTCTGCTACAAGCTCCTGCTGGAGCTCCTCCTTGAATGGAATCGTAAACTAAATAACCCCCTTTCTCACCCACATTGCTTCTGATCTCAATGTTTATCGTAAAAACAGAACATTGGGGGTCGCCTTCAGTTGCACCTCATTCTTTTGAGACAAGTTTGGCTAGGCTGGCTGGCCAGCAAACTCCAAGAAGCAGCCTGTCATGGCTTCCCCAGCACTGGGTTATCTCAGTGCTTGAGATCTGAACTCAGGTCCCCATGCTGGCTTGGCAGGAAACTTCACCAACTGAGCTGTCTCCCAGCTTCCCAACTTCATTATTTTTAAAAGTGGTTTATAGCCTTTACGAAGAATAATTTCTTAGATCACTGGAAATGATAATTAATAATGCCATCTTAGTTTCCATTGAACTTTAATATGTAAATTCAAGTATAAAATATTCCTGATCACAAGGAGTTGTCTAGATGGTGGACTAAACTTCTCGGATAGTTTCAGCCTCAGATGTGTCCATGCCTAATGCCTGTATTATCCTAGTTGGCTGTTAGTTTTTCCAGTGAATGGCATTTTGGGTGTATGCATGTGATTTTGCCTGCCCTACTTTGGAGTTAGAGAAAAGGAGCTCAACATTAAAAATACTTAAAGCAAAGTTCTTAAGATATGACTAATGTATTTCACTATTCTGACAGAATTCTTTCTAAAATATTAACAAGACACATTAATAATTTTCACAATAATAATATTTAATATATTGGTTTATACTCATGCTGAGCATTGGGAGTAACTGCTTTAGAATATCTTAAAAGGAGGTTATTGTCAATAGCTTTGTTGGTCTGAATCTTCTTAAAAGACCTTCAAAACACAAACATCTATCTGTGTTCAAATGAACTATAACTATATCTTTAGAGACAGGGAGATCTATGAAGGGATTGTAATAGAGTAGATAAGAGATGATAAACACCACATATAATGGGTAGCAAGTAAAGTGTAAGTGAGAGAAAACAGCAATAAGCATCCATGGTATTGAAATCTGGGCATGGTAGAGGTCACAACTTGACCCATTATCAATGGCAATGTCACAATTCATACTTTCAAGTTCAGTGAGTATTGATGAGGTTATAAACATATGGCTTCCTCCCTTGAAATTATTCCTCCATGCAAACAAACCTCTCAATAGCCTAGCAACTTGTCTGCTTACAATGTTGGGTGGCTATCTCACATTCCCTTAGACAAGAGAAACTATCCAGACACATCTTCCACATGGACCTTCCCAAGGAATCAAATCCAATTTCCTGTCAAAGGTCAGAGCAAGCATTATTCATCAAAGACTTTCCCAAGTCACGCAAAGATAAATCTTTTGCTTCAACTATTTTTGCTGGAGACAGTTTTGTCTACTGGAGCAGAAGCAAATTCCAAGTTCAAGCCTTAGGTGTAAAATCAAAGTTATATTCGGTTCTTAAAATTCCTTGGGTTACTACAATTTCTTAATCAGTGGCAAATGTACTATGGTATTGTAGGCATGATACAATTAAGGCCTCAACACTTGCAATGTGATGAGCTTAAAAAAAAAAGAGAATACTAGCCAGGTGTGATGATGTACATCTGTAATACCATCAGTTGAGGCTGAGACCGAAGGATTGAGGGTAACCTGGGCTACAAGTGAGTTTAAGGTCATCATGGGTATATAGAGAAACCAAAATGCTAAAAATAAGGAATAAACAGAAAGCACAGAGAATATTTAATTGATGGAGCGTTAGAGAAGGTGGTGGCAAGAGATGGGAGGCAAAAAACCTGATCAGGAGACTGCGCATGTGCTACTAACCGACTAAGAGCTACAGAAGGAAGTGCAATGCTCCTCGAGTGATATCTGATGAAGAGCAGAAAGAGGACTAACCATTTTAAATAGATGGACCTTACGGTGCCTTAGGAGCATGCTCCACCTAACTTACTTTCGTTCTAGAACCCTTGGGAACTGTAATTGTTGGATTACACACATGTGGTCGTTAAGGTGTTTTTTAAGTTATGAGCAGTACCAACAGCACCATGACATCCTCTGCACATGCTGCCTACCATGCTTTCTTGTGCCTCATCAAGACCTGCAACGTGTGTCTATTGATAAACCTTGTTCTTCCAAGTCTCCCCATCCTGGCAAATGAATTCTGGAATAGTCCAAGAAATTAGTGAGTGAAGGTAAAAATCCACGTCAGATCCAGTTCCTTATTTGATTGATTATCTCTTAGTTACTACATCAGCAATAAAATGGTGCAACCAGATTGCGTATCCTCCTCCAAGTTTAGTGTTCCTCATCCCAAAAACAAGCCCCATTATCAAAGCAACACCACCACAAAAATCTTCATAAGGCAGGATGGCAACGAAATCCAAGTCAATGGATTAATGCCACATCATTCAGAGTGTCTGAACTGAGTTAGAGAGGATTCCAAAAACACATAAAGATAAATCATTTTTTCCTGGTGAAGCAGAATGTTGTGATTCAGCCACAGGTAACTGTGAGCAGGCTTGTTAGCAGACATTACACTTTTTTTTATTACCCAGTAAAAGGTGCAGTAGACCCCCCACACACTTCGTTGCTGATCTCCAGCTCATCTCTGAGACGCACTGGCATGTGCTTGTAGACATTAAGATAAGTCTTATGATTATGATCAGTAAAGTTGCTGCTCATGCAAAGTATGTGCATCGGACAAAGCAGCGATTGAAAGAAATCCCCGAGGATGCTTCTATCTAGAGCACTGAGCCAGGTTTAGAAATGTGTTGAAGTGTCCTGTTTTTGCTTTGTTTTTTGGTTTTTTGAGACAGGGTTTCTCTGTGTAGCCTTGGTTGACCTGGAACTCACTCTGTAGACCAGGTTGGCCTTGAACTACAGAGACTTGCCTTCCTCTGCCTCCTGTGTGCTGGGATTAAAGGCATGCATCACTGGTATATTTCATTGACTGAAGGTTTAGTCGCTTGTCCTTCTGACTCCATGAATGTGTATAAATGGTCAGAGGGTGAAATTAGCTAGGTCAAACCAGCCTTGTCAGAACATGTCACTTCCTTAGACTCCCTTCTTCTGATATCTCTGTATTGCTGAAGTGTTCACGTGTCTTTAAATCAATTGCCATACCCTAGTTTCCTTTTTCATCTTTCTGCTTTGACATACATGGCTGATGCGACAATTCTTTATCCACTCTGCCTCACACATTGCCAACTGTCATTACCTTTCATTAGCAGTTTTAAGTTCTTTTATGAATAGATCAGTCAACACACAGAGCACATATTGTGAAGCGCCAAGGCTTGTCATCTGAAGAAGGGGAGGCAGAGTTTCCAGAGCCATCAGCCTTTGCCTGACAGACCTCATTTCCTATCTGGTGCTTGACTGTCATACAAACAACTAAGATCTGTGTCCTGGGAACCAGAAACAATGCAAGGCATCAGACATGGGGAATAAATGAGTTTATAGCATCCGAATGACACAAAATCTCAGTGGCCCTTAATAAAGTTGTACTGTATGATCTGAGAGACGTAAAGTATTATTACCACCTGAATGGCATGTATCCAAAAGACATATTCATAGAAACTCCACCATACTTTATACATTTTATTCACATGCTTCAAGAAACAAATTAATGCATCAAACACCTAGGGCATTCTGGGATAAATTTGCCCCTACATCATTCTCATAAAAAAAAAAATAAAGAAATAAAGAGCGTTTATTCTGGAAGCCATGACTAGTAAATACATAAACTGTAGATTACTTAAGCACATTTTGGGGTTTCTTGACAAAAAGCTGAGATACGTGCCCTTTACTTAAAATGCAAAGAAGAGAAAAAGAGAACTACGGAGTCAGAATGATGGCATAGGAAAAGAAGATAATAGATAAATTAGCAAACAAGCAGAAGCAAACATTCTGTGGCTCTGTGGAGTCACAGAAATGAACAAAAGACAGATTTCTAATCACAGAGTGGCAACTCCTACCAATGTGTATCTGAAACCATTTTAAATGTTCTGATCCCGGTGCACCAGCCCCTCTACTTCAGGAGAGTTTTTTTTTTTTTTTTTTTCCTTCTTGGCGATGGCACAGATGGACTCACAACTGGGGAGAAGGTACAAAGATTCTATCAGGCAGCTGAACTAGGACAGCTGACCTATCTTCCTCTAGGCTTGGTTGATCATTACCTTTGATCAAATAGAAGGCCACATGTTCCAGCTGCCCTTATGCCCTGGTTACTACAGTGGGAGAAAGGAAGGCGAAAGCAAGCAAGACAGCGAATTTAGGGCAAGGTAGATTTGTGAATTTGCATATCTGCTCGAATCCAAGCAAGTTATATGTGTCTACATTATTAATTTAAAAACACAGATATTTAGATGAGATAGAAATGGCTCCCAGTAAGTTTTATGTGCTTCCTGTAGTGGGAATGATGAGCTCGTGAAAGGAATTGGAACTACTAAAATTAGAAAAGTACATGGAAAGACTTTTTAAAGTACATTAAAACATAAAAGTATATGAAACTTAGAATTACATAAGTACATAGGAAATACTGAATGCTTGACTGGGTATGAAGAATAAAAGTGCGTGGGGTAAAGAGAAGGGTTATGCTGAGAGCGGTTACTTTCTATGCCTTCATATTGAATCTTTGTTGAACGCAGACATGTAAGGACCAGCTCCCCTGCAGAATTCCCAGTGGTACATTATCATTTCAGGCAGTGGCTCTCAACCTTCCTAATGCTGCAACCCTGTAGTACAGTTACTCATGTGATGACCTCCAACCGTAAAATTATTTTCGTTGCTACTTCATAACCATAATTTGCTACTGTTGTGAATTGTAGTGTAAATATATGATACGTAGGATGTCTGATACGTGACTCCCGTGAAAGGGTCATTCAAACCCCAAAGATGTCATGACCCACAGGTTGAGAACAATTGGTTTAAGGAGTATCATATTGTCACTGAACAATCTTTGCTTTCTATATGGAGGTTGCTATTTTTGGTAGATCACAGGATGTACCTAGATACTTCTGCAAGCAAACAGTGTACAAAATTAGGGCTTTCTTTCCCAAATGAGTTTTAAAACTTAGTGTCATTTGAGACAGATAGATACAAAAAAAATAGTAAGTATGCGAGAACAACTGACAAATTAATATGCATAAAAACACACTTTTTTCTTTAAAATTTGCAGTTTGGCATAAATATGAAGGAGAATGGAGTAACTGAACATTCAGGTCATTGACAGTGACTTTCTATGATGTGAGAAATTACAGGGGACTTTGAGTTTAACAATTTTCTGTATCCATTAAATGATGACTGTTATAATAATTAGAAAAAAATTCTAAAATACTGTATACTATAGGTTGTACTCAAAATTTATCACTAAATTGGGCTTGTGATACATATCCTACAGATTCTTGATGTTTTGCTGATAACCAGGAACTAATCAGTGCCCTCTTGAAAAGTCTCCTGCTTGCTCTGTTTTAATCTGTTGAGTCAGGGCTGAGAGAATCAAACCCTGAATACTTGCCTTGCGTTTGAAAGACCACTTTGCATTAGAAATGGTAGGTATTGGTCAGTAAAAGACAGGTACACAATAACTTTTCTAGATGTCAATGCAAAATATAGCAGACAATATGGACGGTCCCAAACCAAAACTTAATTTGGATAAAAGGAAAATATTTGGAGAATGTGTCCATGGAGGTAAAGGAATAAACTCAGAATGTGGGAAGCCCTCACATCTGGAAGACAAGAGGAGTGGGTGGATGGGTGAGAGGTCATGGGAAGCCTGAACAAAGCCCTAGAGTGATGTCACTGAGAATGCGATTGCTTGAGCCTTCGAGATAAGTCTATCTTCTTTCAATTTTTAACGGAAAATGAAGCTGAGTAAGAGCTCCAGTTTTATTCATTAACTTTGAAAGACTAAAGACTAAGACTTTCAAGTCTTAACATGAAAATGTGTGATTACACAGTAATGCCATTTTCTTCGACGCTTTTGCTCAGACAGGGATTGACTTCCATGTCAATTCACCAGCTCAGATGTGACAAAGTGGCCCAGTTCATCCTTATGACACTGACAAATTCATATGTTCAATTCTGAAAGTGTGGTTTCTGTTTTAGATTTTGTAAATTTTATTAGGAAAAAAACTTACAAACCAAAAACCATTACACACCAAAGTTAACCAGACCCTAAGTGTATGTACTCAGTGAAAGTCTATATAGTTAGAGTAGACATTTGGAAAGGAAGCTGGGGAGCTTTACATGGATTTTACATTTGTAGATATAAAATGTGTGCAAAGACAATTTTGCACATTATGGCAACCTGAACTACTCACATCTTGGACATAATATGCTCACAGTGAGAACAGCATTCTTCCTACCAACAGTGGCCAGCACGAAATCTGAATCTCCTTCCTAAATAGCAAAAGTCAGAATGCGATTTCAGGACTCAGATCCCATCCCTGCAACTTCACTTTCAACCATGTATTGTATTCCTGCTCACTGTCAACAGCTGGGGGTGTTCTGGCAGAAGACAGAGCACGTTTTTTTTTGTTTGTTTGTTTGTTTTTTTCAGTTGCTCAGCCGAGTTCAGCAACAGCCTCAAGAGCTAATAATCCCTCCAGTATGACTCTCATATTTCACTGTATGCAACTGTCACTCAGTGGTTGCTGCTAAATTTGGTCTGTCTTAAGAGGGCTGTTGTAACTCAGGTAAATAGATGCCTTCCATTTCACAGTCAGCCCATTTTTAGGACTCCTAGGAACGAGTGTGTCCGGGGTAGATAGCTGTCCACGTACACACGGTAGAAGATAGCATCTCTTCAGCACGGCATTGTCTGAAATCGCTGTCTCCACGAAGAGCATCTGCAACCGGCTTTGTCAAACAGAGTCAGGTCAGATCAAAGCCAGGCTCTGTGAGCAAGGCTCCCGGCAAGGCAAGACGAAGACAGGCCGTGGAGAACAATCGGGCGGCGGCGGCACAGCTGATGGGTTCCCGTGCTCCCTCTAGCCTCTGACCACCTTCATTCCACACGGGCTGATAAGGTGGGGGGGGGGAGTATCAAGACAGGGCAAAGACTAATGATAGGATTATTTTTAACAGGATCACACAAAACCTAGAGAAACAAATAAAAATCCCCAAGGAATAACAAGATCTTTTCACGATGAATTGTGTTGACCACATAGTTTTCGCTACAAAGCCATTTTAAGGACTTTTACCCCACACCTTCCAAGACTCTGGAGAAGCAGTTGGTCTGTGAAGCAGTTTGTCAAGAACGCACGCACCAATGATCTATCACTTTCGGAGGGGACACCTAGATAGGACGCTAGGAGCAGGTTCATAAGCATGGGTATACCCTAGGGACTGTCTTAGCTCATGGGGATTATAAACTAGATAATGTTAAAGGTACAAGCAGTCCCAGGGATATTCAATGTTCTAGAAAGAATTGCTTTTCTGAACTGATTATGTACTGTGAAAGAGAATTTTTATTCTGCACCCGATAGAAACCCAGGTATTGACAAGTCTCCAGTCCTTCGCCCTTCCCTTCCTCGGGGTCTTTCAAGCTCGTGCACTTAACATGGTTCCATTGGTTTTGATTCATACATTTTCCAGCATGTTCATGCATTATTATGGGTTTATATACCTTCAATACATTTTAGTATTATTATAATGACTATGAGTTCATATTACCAAATCAAAATAAAAATGCATCTTTTTTTCTCCTTAAATATAAGTAGAACCAAATTTTATGAAAATTTTGCCTGTCTTTAAAGGTTTGTTTTACTAGTGGGCACTCATGAAATTTAGACCAACACCTGTGGAGCCTCCACGGGACTGGACTAGGCCCTCTGCATAAGCAAGACAGTTGTGTAGCTTGATCTGCTTAAGGGGCCCCCTGGCAGTAGGATCAGGGCCCATCCCTGGAGCATGAGCGGGCTTTTTGGAGCCCACTACTTTTGGCGGGACACCTTGCACAGCCTTGAGGCAGGGGGAGGAGCTTGGACCTGCCTCAACTGAATGTACCAGGCTCTGCTGACTCCCCATAGGAGGCCTTACCTTCCATGTAGGAGGGAATGAGGGGTGGGTTTCGAGGGGAGGGGAAGAGGGAGATGGAGGGGCCGGAGGAGGAAAGAGGGGGATCTGTGATTAGTATGTAAAATGAATAAAGAAATTCTTAATAATAAAAAAGAGAAAAAAAAGGTTTGTTTTAATTTTAATTTGTATATGTGTGTGTGCCCACTCGAATGCACACGGGTGGTTTACTAAAACTGCGACTCCCACCTCTGGGGAATCTGCTGAGTCTGCCCTCCCTCCGCAGGCACCTGCACTCATGAGCTCATGCCCCCACACAGACGTGCACTCCACACACATAGCTAAAATTAATAAAACGCGAATTTATAAAATAGAAATAAGAAACTCATGTGCTCACATCAGTAGTGCACTGGACGTGGAAATCCACCGAACGTCTCCTGTGTACCTGGGTGCTGCACTTTATGCCTTACCGTAGCGGCCCCAGGAGCCTGGAGCCACCGTCCTCTCCATTTTACAAATGAGGAACCTGTACACTTACATATCCAGTAAGAAGCAGCGGCTGGAGTTAAAACTAGGCCCCTTGAGATTAAAGCACGCCTTCTGAAGTTTTGTGGTTCCGCCGAGAACCGGATTTGTGGCCCGTCTCTCCTCACCCTGATACCTTACCCGTGTTACAGTCAGCTGTTGTTAGCTTGTCGGGAACTGTGTAGGCAGAATATCTGATGTGACCTTGACTGAAAGTCTTCAAATTATTTGATAGAGGGAGGGGGAGGAAGAGGGAGGGAGAGAGAGAGAGAGAGAGAGAGAGAGAGAGAGAGAGAGAGAGAGAGAGAGACTTTGATCATCATTCATATCATTCATCATTGGCGATTATTTTCTTAATTTTTTTCTATCTGAAATAGATATATATAATACATGTCAGAACTACAAAATTGCTTTTTAAGGACCGATTTCAATCACATATCAATTAGTTTTTGTTAAAGAACCACATTGGGGATTAAAGATAAATGCTCCAGTGTCTTCAGATGGATGCACTGATTGCAATAAACTAGATCGCTCATTTTGCTTCCTAACTACCAGATACCTTGAGACATTATTTTAGGAAGACATCAAACAACCTCAGAACGCACGTGCTTTCATTTCCAGTGTTTCATTGACGACAGGGTCTCAGGTTTTGTAGGTTATGTGGCTCCCGCGGGGAGCAGCAGGTACGGGCCCCAGTCTCCTTACTGCAGCTCCTGAAGGCTGGAGGGGGGTGTGACCACTCATTCTCTCCTTCAGAGCGTGGCGGGATGTGAGTTTACCCACCTTTCGCTTGATGCTTCTTTCTGGGATCCGAGGCAGGGCCCGCAAACTATCAATACCAAGCCAATGTTTGTCATAAAGCATGAATTTTCCTCTAGAAATACTTTCTTCTTTCCTGGAAAACTCACTAACTCACTATTACAAGTATCTGTAGCTAACACACCCTATTAGATTCTTGAAGCCACAGAACATTATGCAAGAAACATTTCTAACACTGAGGAGCATCCAAACCTGTCTTAAATATCACATTCCCTCTTTAATAAACTATGCTAAGTCAGCACCCACGGGAGGAAAGGTAGTGTCTTTGAACAGGAGCTGCTGGCGACAAGAAACTTGCCCCTGCAGTTAATTTTAATTCTATGACAGCCCCCCCCTTCATCTCCTGGGAAGAATTGTTTCTCCTCTTCCTTCACCTCCTGATTCCATTAGGAAAACAGGGCCCCAATAATTGGGACTCTGGAGTTAAAAATAAGGTCACTGTAATTTTTTTTTTTTTTGTACCTTGAGGTGGGGAAGAGTTTACCTTCTCACCACAACAGATGGTTTTAAATGCAGTGATTACAAAATTCTGAAGGTAAAATGGTTTAATTACAAAGTCAATACTGCCTCCAACCTGGGCTGAGCTTCAGCGTAAAAACAACAGACGGCGCAGAGCAAACGCTAGGGCAATGTTTAACCAGAGCTGTGTGTAGTGAATGTAGTGGGCTTCTCACGGGGCCCCGGTAAACTATGGAGCGCACGCTTGTGGGCTCCTGTTTGTTGACTAACCTCAGGGAGGAGAAATATATGTGTGTGTGTATACGTATTTCACCACGCTACATGCACATAAACACAATCCTAACGACGTCTGCTGGAGCTAACACAGGAGGCAAGTTTTGGTTTTAGAATAATGGTTGGAAACATTCTAGGATGTGCATAAAAGGAGTTTGTCACAGGGACAAATGTACGGTTCTTCAAAAAAGGACATTATATGTTAGTAAATCCTGTTCAGAAATTAACTTGCCCTTTTCCTCTTAAAGCTCAAAAGAAATTCAAATGTTGGTAAGTCAGTCGATTGCTAAGCAATTGAAAAGTGTTTTTAATTTTTAAATCATACAAGAAGGGAGTTTATTCTCCTCCTAAGTAGTATATTTTTCCAAAGCAGAAGAGATGGTAGGATTTTAAAAATCAAAGTTAAAGATTAAATGTCTAAAAATTAATTTAAGTAATTTTAATTAATTTTATTTATAGTAAATTTGATGAAAATGTTCCTGTACTTCTATATACTGATTTACCAAATGTGTTTTTCAGTTTTATTCACTCAGTAAACCATGCATGAAAATAAGTGTAAAATACATGCACTTTCCTTAAGGTAGTATGTATATTCTTGCCTCCTACCTGCTGAACATTTGACATGGGCAATTAGAAGATAGTTTGGGTCACTGGGCTGAGCAGGTGTGGAAGGGTCTGCGTAGTTAAGTAAAACAAACATTTCTGATCGTCTTATCTCTGGGCTTTCTGATCTTAATAAATGTCACCAGGATAACCCAAAGCAACTCTCCTAACGACTCTCTGGGGAATTAAACTCAGAAGCGCTTTGCGATTTCTAATCTGTTTAGTTCTGGAAGGAGAACGGCTCTTTACAAATGGAAGTGGCTACAATTATGTGGAGATTTGGGTAGTGAGTTTAAACGCGGAAAAAAAAAATTAAGGCAAACAAATCCTACTTTCCAAAGCTAAATGTAAGAAAATACGGGTTTTTAAAACATACTAAAACATCAAAGTAAGAAAATATTTGTATTATCGTCATCATATTAACATGAATTTTAGAGAAATATTAATATGTAATTATCTATATACTTAGTGACGACTTGCATAAAATTGCTTACCTAGTTTTATTTTGTGCCACGTTTTCTAAAACTTCCTAACACATAGGCAAATTGTTTTATTTTCTTAAATCTCAAATAGTATTGAGAAAAATTATGCTATTCTTCCTTGGCAAACTCTTGAAAATCATACCTTTGAAATTCATTCATGTACTTGATTTTATGTTTATCAGTTCCAAGCCTTCTCTGCTGGCCACCGTTCTAATATATCACTGCACCGAACAACAATATAGCTTTAAACAATGACACTTACCGTAAGCAGAGCGCATGATGACTTTTTACAAATGAATACACCTCATGCAGCCAGCCTTGGGGTCAGAAAGCAAAAGTTGCCATCACCCCAAAACCCTAAAACATTCCACTCCCCCTAGTCATTATCAGTGCATAGCAACTACTACCTGACTTTATGAAGAAAAGATAGTTTTTGCTTATTTATACATGATTTAAATTGAACTATACTGAAGTGTCTGGCTTCCCCAGCTCAACTTCTTACTTTTGAACTATGGATATTCTTTCTGTTTTACATTTATATATATATATATATAATATACATATTATATATATATGCAATGTATTGTGATCATATTCACCCCAGTCACCCTCTCATAGCTCCTCCCCCTCTTGCTAACCCTCTTCCTCCCAACTAGTCCCTCTCCTGTGTGTGTGTGTGTGTGTGTGTGTGACTGGGTTGCTACTTACTGGATCAAGGAAAACTTATCCATGACTATACCACTGAAAAAAGTAACTTCCCCTTTCCTGGCAGCCATCAGCTACTTACAGCTGCTCCACAGGGGGTCTCATGAGCTCCTGCACCACTCCACAGTGGAATACTGAAGGGCCCCATCTTCTGTGGGTCTTATGCAGATAGATAGCTACAGATACTGAGTGCTCATGATGGCCACGGCCATGTCTTGTTTGGAAGCCAGCATTTCATAGCACCTTCCTCTGGCTTTCACAATCTTGCTGCCATCTCTTTCATGATGTCCCCTGGGCCTTGAAGGGGGCCATACAGGTGTCCCATTTAGTACTGGGCATTCAATGGTAACCTGTTCTCATCACTTCAACACTACATTAATAGTGTCTCTTCCCCCCGCAACCTGCACAGAAGCTTCCACCACTATGGATACTAGTAAACAGGAAGCTTGCAGCTCAGTTCACACTTGATTTCTCTGTGGCCTGCATCCAAAGTGTGTGATGTCTTCAACAACTCACCATCCAGTTCTGTAAGGGAACTAAAAGTAACGTTGGCCATGGTTTTGTGCAATGAGAACCATTCATTCTTGCTGCTGTGTACCTCTCTCATTGGGTGAGGACATCACAATTTCTCCCCATTCGCTGTCAGCTTTGTTCTCACCACTAAGGTTGCTTCTGGCTCACCTCTTGGCAAATGTATTCCTATTTCTGTTAGATGCACTCCTAGGTATGGGACACTTATGGCAAAATATAGGTAATATGTTCGCCTTTAAGGAATGCAGCCAAAGCTGTGCCACGGACTGTTTAGGCAGCATCCTCTGTTTTTATGTTCTTGGACTGTGTGAATTGCTTTGTGTGAGCACAATTTCACTTATATGAATGGCATTAGGGAACTGGGGATCTGACTCCATGGTATAACACTTACCTAGCACATGGAAAGCTCTTGGTTTGATCCTTACTACCACAAAATTATCATAATTATGTTTCAATGGTTTAATGGTCTATTTTTATTGTTTTCTACCAATCCTTATTTATAGATTTAAGATCTATGCATACTGACATGTGAACAATGTCTATTATTTCTTTCTTTTTTTTTTTTTTTTTGGTTTTTCGAGACAGGGTTTCTCTGTGTAGCTTTGTGCCTTTCCTGGAACTCACTTGGTAGCCCAGGCTGGCCTCGAACTCACAGAGATCTGCCTGGCTCTGCCTCCCAAGTGCTGGGATTAAAGGCGTGTGCCACCACCGCCCGGTGTCTATTATTTCTAATTGCACATATCTATAGGATTATCAAAGTAATATAATGTACAACAATGAGGAAATTGTTTCATCCAACAATGAAGTATTATGAGCTATACTTAAGCCAATTTTTTTTTAAAAAGATGGTCTCACTGCACACCCCTGGATGGCCAGGAATTTGCTATGTAAATCAGGCTGGCCTTGAACTCACAGATATCTGCCTGCCTCTGTTCTATGACTGAAGGTATGCCCCCATCACACTTGACTTGGGGCCAATTAATTTCAGGACTATTTTATTTCGTGAGAAAATATTTGTGGAAATTAGTATTTGGCAAATGGAAGATACATCATTTACAAGGTATGATGCAGTTAAAAAAATACATATACTGAAAAGAAATATACCAAATACAAATGACTATTATTATGGTAGAAGAAATGAGACGCCTTTAGGTTTTTCTCTTTATATTTTTCTATATTTTATACTGGTAGCATAACCAGGAAAAGATAAATAAAAAGAGGAAACAAGACCTGAAGCCAGGAACCATGTAGAAATTCTGCTTGCTAACTGGCTCTCTGGCTCATGCTCAGCTTGCTTTCTTCTCCAATTGAGACCTACCTGCCCAGGGATGGTCCCACTAATTACCAATCAAGATCGTCTCTCACAGACACGTCGACAGGCCAATCTGATCAAGGAAATTCTTTAATTGAAGTTCCCCTTTCCAGATGACTCTAGGCTTTGTCAAATTGACAAGACAAACCAGGCAGGAAGGCTGAGAGACGGCTCAGTTGGTTGAGTGAGTACTCTTCTTGCAGAGGACCGAGGTTTGGTTTCCAGCACCCACAGCAGTGGACTCACAACCACCTGTGTCTCCAGCGCAAGGGGACCCAACACTATCTTCTGGACTCAGCAAGCACTACACTCATGGGCACAAACCCCCTTTCACATGCACACATACACATAATTTCAGAAATAAAAACAAAATTGTTGCTCGAATTTCTGAAGGTCTTATAATAAAAACCCAGAGCTAGATATTGGGGTAAGTGCTGAAAAGATCAGAGAGGTAAAGGAACAAGCCCCGGTCACGTCTACCTCTAGGACTCCTCAGGCTGAAAAGCCTTTAGTTCCTGTTTCCTCATGCCTTATATACCTTTCTCTAAGAACCATATCACTTCCTTCTTTGTGCTGGGATTAAAGGCGTGTGTGCTTCCCAAGCAAAGGTATGAGATCTCAAGTGCTGGGATTAAAGGTGTGTGCCACCACTGCCTGCCTCTGTTTCTCTCCTAA
>CABHPQ010174752.1:0-13257 GCA_902168405.1 Peromyscus aztecus
CCCCCTAGCTCCAGCATCGAAGTTGTAAAGGAGAGGGGCCTCTCAGGCAGGATAAAACCTGGAAATAGTAAAAATCATTGACTAAATTTTAGAGCCTGTATGTCACACCAGCTATTGTTTTAAAAACTTTGCACAAATTGATTCTTCTAACGCTTAAAGCAACCTTAAAACCCTAAGAGACATCATTCGCTACTTCATCCCACAGGCACCATTGAATACTTACTTGTCCGTGCCTTTACAGTGAGTTAATTGAACATTTGTATGTGAACCCAGGGTCTATGACTTCAGGGGTTTGGGCATGATTATTTACACTGTGCCTCTTTCACAAGCTTGCCTTAGATACACTTTGGGGAGATTTCTGGCACTGATGCTGAAGGCTAGGCAGATAGGTTACAGAAAAATAGAGTCACTGTGGATTGTGTTGAAAATCAAGAGGGAGATGGAGGACTAGTGAGGCAGACAAGGCAGATTGGTCTTGCTAGGCTCATAGCAGGATTCTGATTTGTAAGAACAATGGGCAGAAGCAGCTAACACACTTCCAGAAAGACAATGGAATAAAGAGGTGGGACTTACCTAGTTATTGGGTGGGAAATATGAGGTTGTACCGTAAAAGCAAATAAAGCAAAACAGTACCACTGCCTACATGCTAATTTTATAGATAAATCATAATGGGATGACTAGCATGTGTTCACGTGAGTGAGACAGAGTGGGATAGTCAAGGGCAAGGGCTCTCAGCTTCTATACTCTATCTCAACACTGATCCATAGGAAAGAATGACTTTCTAATCTGTTTTCTAATCTGCAACATCTCGTACCCCATTTAACGTGGTATGAATTAGATAACTTACCAGTGTTGTTGGGAAGAAAGACTTCAATAATAATAAATTAACATACTAGGATAAAGTTGAATTCATATTCAAGGGCAAGGATGAACTAGTGTGTGTCGTGAGACATGGGACAGCTGTGAGGTTGGGTGTCTAACACTCTTTCTAGATGTTTCTTCTGGTATGGACATTTTCCTGGATCCACTAGGCTTTATTAACCCTCCCTGCACCAAAGTGCTATTCTAAGCTGGTCTGCACTGTAGCTAGCTGTTCCCCCTACCTCCCATTCAGTTCAGCATTTTCTTTATGGCTTGAATTATTCACACTCTCCAGTTTCTGTCACATAGTCAACAACGGTCTAAAAAGCTCCTTCGGTCATACTTCTTTGTTTTTTCTAATTCATTTATCCACCATTCCTATAGCCCTTGATGACAGAAACTGTCATTTTAATGCATTCTCTTTTTATTTTGTCCAGGAGATGAACATTGTGGGTATGTATGCTTTTGTGATAATTTACACTTATGTCATTATTTCAGATTGCTGTATTTCTTTCACTTTTAAAATCACTTGGTATTGTGTGTTTTAAACACGTGTTCCTGTCCTTTTGTCATTCCTAGTCCTTTGATTCCAACGGTGACACAACATCTCCTCGTTTGTTTCCAGCAGGGTAGATTCTGTCCCATAAACAATATATTACGTGATTTCAAAAGGGGCTGAATCTCCCAGTCTGTGAGCCCAGAAAAGCTTAGGTAGGAATTTCTCTGGCACAGACATCAGCCGTTTGGTTGCCTGTTTCCTAACTGCTCTCCAGAATGGTGTGTTTTCAATTCATGTGTTTACGTGGGTTATGTACTTCTTGAGTGCAAGCGTCTTACTCATTTGTAGATCTGTACTATCCAGCTCAACACAAAGAAAATGTTTAGTGGAAGTGCATTGAATAAACGAGTGGGACCAGATACGTCAGTCCAGCTAATTCGATAGGAAATCAGCAGAGTCAAATAAAAATGAGACCCACGTGGCTTAATTTACTTACATGGAGACTCTTTCGGTTTGCCAGTGAGGAAGAGAAAAAACACTATTCAAAAGTTGCCAGAGCTTCAGGACGCTGTGTCCTGTCTTTGAACTGCTGTCTACTCAGAGGAGTGGAAGTGATTTGTATTATACTGAGTAAAAAGGACATGCTCCGTGGCGCTTCCCATGATTGTTCCAAGAGCAAACTGTACTTCCCACAGCCCTTCTCCCAGAAATCAACACTGTTTCCTCTCTCACTCTACCTTCCGGTTTAAAAAAAAAAAGAAAAAGGAAAGACAGTTCCTGTTTGTGATGAACAGAGGTCGGGTTCTCCGTGGGAATGTTCACAAAGAATTGACATCCTCGGCAGACAATGTCACAGTGTCACAGGGCACGTTTTACCTTTCACATTGGGTCCCCATGTGGAATGTGTGCAGCCTGGGATATCCATCAGGGGATGACAGACTTATGGCAACGTTCTGGGTCAGTGCCAAACCAACTGGGAGATGGTCATGGGTGGCTATGTACAATAAAATGACACAGGATTCTGGATTGAAATCAAGGCTGCTGGGACAAGAGTGGGAATATTTCTAAAACAATCCTAAAGCATTTCCTAGGAAATAAAACATGAGTCTAGGATCTAAAGGGAACCAGTGCAAAAACTATCTTGATTTTTTTAATTCCTTATGCCAGGAAAATTTAAATGAGAATAAAAGTGGTTAAGTCCACCACTTAGCATGATCTCTAATGTTTAAATTTTACACCATGTCTTTATCACCGATAATACTGAAATTTTTAACTATATGTTTAATGTTTTAGCATGGTTTCTGCTGTAGTCAAATACTGACAAAAATAAAAACACTGACCAAAAACAACTTGGGGAGGACGGGTTCATTTGGCCTACACTTCCATATTGTAGTTCATCTTCAGGGTCTGGAGCTCACAGCAGGAACCTGGAGGCAAGAACTGAAGCAGAGGCCAAGGAAGAGAGCTGCTTACTGGCTTGTGTCCGTGGCTTGCTCAGTCAGTTTTCTTGGTTTCTTTCTCTTTCTTTTTGTGTGTTTTCATTTTCGAGAGAGGGTTTCTCTGTGTAGCCATGGCTATCCTGATACCACTCTTAGAGCAAACTGGCTTCAAACTCACAGAGATTCACCTACCTCAGCCTCCTGAGTGTTGGAATTAAAGGCATGTGCCACCACCGCCTGACCTCAGTCAGCTTTCTTAAATAACCCAGGACACCTGCCCAGGTGGGTTGGACCCTCCCACATCAACCATTAATAAAGAAAGTGCCCTACAGACATGCCCACAGACCAATGTGATGGAGGTGATTCCTCAACTGATGTTCCCTCTTCACAGATGACTCTAGTTTGTATCATTGACAAAAGCTAATCGGCACACTTGGTGTCCAAGGTGTTTGCCTCAAGTAGGAAGGGAAACTATTTAATAGTAAAATGGTAATAGTTTGAGATTAAGACAGAAAAATGTCTTTCTTTTTGTATTGTTGTGAAGAAATATCTGATAGAAACAAATGGAGGGAAGAAAGATTGATTCTGAAGTTTCTGTCCATGTTCGGTCCACACACTTGGGCAAAATGTCAGAGCAGTAAATCACAGAGGATCTTCTCCATGGTGGACAAGAAGCAAGAGAAGAAGTATACAGGAAGGAGTTAGAGAGATATAGGTCCCAAGTATATACACCCTCAGTGACCCACTTTCTCCTCCTGGGATCCACTTCTTAACTTTCATCATCTGTCAATAATACTATTATTATTATTAGCCTATCAAGTGATTTATCTATTTGTTAGGTCAGAGTTCTCAGGATTGGATTATCTCTGTAAATATCAGCAGAGACACACCCAGAGGGATTCGTCAGTAATCCTCTAGTGAGATTAATTGACAGTCTTAGCTGATAATTGAACCTGAGATCATCTGAGAACTTGGGAAACCATGTTCCAGCATTAGTTTTGGTAAGAGGCCGGGTGATGTAGCATTTCCACTGGGAGGGCTTTGGTATATGTAAGGCAAATGAAATATGCTGGACCACAAACACTGAAGTCTATTGTGAAGTTAGTAAAACCCTGGAAATTTCATTAAATCTTATGAGTTTCCTCTCACAGGGGTTGGGTGAAACGAAGTAGCTGATCCAGAATTTTATATCAATTTTGAAATTACATTGCTCACCAGGAAACTATATAAAAAAGAAGATAGTTTTCATTTTCATACCTGCTCAGCAGGTTGTAAGTCCAAGATAAGCATCATGACACATAGTAAAGATTAAGACAAAGTTGGAGAAACCCCAATACAGTGATGTATGTCACAGACAAAGAAAGTTCTCCGCAAATGTCCTGGCCTCTGAAACCTTTTCTTAATGAGATTTGTCTGACTATGTGATCAAAACAGCTACTAAGGCATAACACCTTACAGACATCCCCTGAAAAAACAAAACAAAACAACAACAACAAAAAAAAACCCATCATTTCTGAGCTTGCAATTAATCACTGCATCTGGCATTAAATGGTAACACCGACTTTTTCATCCCTGACCCATTTGATCTGTTTCTACTTCTCAGCATCACACTGCTTGCCTGGACCACTGTCTGAACCATGATTTGCAGACACAGTAGATGGCAAGCAGAAGAACAGCAGGACTGCTTATCTGGTGTGTCAGTGAGTCACTCTACTGCAGATATGTGAGTTTCAGCTTCCCTGCTGTAGGATGAAACTTTGCTTAAAGTCAATACACAAAGTAGTAAGTAGCCGATGGATGGTCCATCAAAATTGGGGTCTCTCTTCCTTTGATGTCCTAGCTTAATACTTCTTCAGTAATGGTAGGTTTTTTTTTTTTCCCTAATGACTCCCTGGAAAAATACTTTCAGTGGATAGCTGTGTTAAGAAAAGAATCTGTAGCATGAATCTTAAAAGTTCTTATTAATAAAAACAAACCTGAAGCCAGGTATTGGGGTGAATGCTGGAAGATCAGAGAAGCAGAACAAGCCACAGCCACCTCACCTTGCCAATTCCTCAGCTGATCCTGTTTCCTCAGACTGGATGCCTCTCAGCTGAACTGCTGCTCAAAAGCCTAAAAGCTTAACCAGCTTTATTTAGTTCCTGGTCCTCACACCTTATATACCTTTCTGCTTTCTGCCATCACTTCCTGGGATTAAAGGCGTGTGTCACCATGCCTGACTGTTTCCAGGGTGGTCTTGAACTCACAGAGATCCAGAGGGATCTCTGCCCCTGGAATGCTAGGATTAAAGGCATGTGTGCCACCATTTTTTGGCCTCTGTATCTAGTGGCTGTTCTGTTCTCTGACCCCAGATAAGTTTATTGGGGTGCACAATATTTTGGGGAGCACAATAGCACCACAAGAATCCTTTATTTAAGAGAAGGAAAAGGAAGAGTAGGAGGAGCAGGGAAAAAGATGATGTAGGGAAACATCTGCTATGTTTTGCCAGCTTTCATTGCTGTACCAAATTACCACAGAGTTTAAACAGCAGAAACATGCTTCTCACACATCCAGAAGCTAGACAGCCCCCTGTCACAGTGCCACAAACGCATTTCTCTTCTGAGGAACTTTGGCTGCCATCTTGTCATGCATTCACGTAACTTCTTTGTGTCTGTATGGGAAAAGAGCAACAAGGTCTCTTATTAGTCATTTACAAGGGTCCAGTATCATCCAGAGAGCTCCAGCCTCATGGCCTCCTTCAGCCTTCTATGTGTCCCAAATGTGTCATCTACAGATATCATTGCATTGAGGATGAAGGCATCAACATGCAGCTTTACAATGACATTTTTAATGTGCTGTAGAAGACAATTCCTTACCCAGTCTCTGCATATTTTCAAAAAACAGACTGTCAGCCTTCTTCTGGACTCACTTTTTCAAAAATCTCATAAAAAGCCAGGCATCAGGGTGGTGTATGTGTTTAATACCAGCACTCTGGAGGCAGAGGAATGGGGATTGCTGAGAGTTAGAGGCCAGCCTGGTCACACACTGAGTTCAAGGACATCCACATCTACTTGAGACCTTGTCTCATTGTATATATTACAAAACAAATAGCCTTGAAAGACAGTTAATATCATTCTTAGGAGAAAAAAAAGCAGTTTTCTTTTTCAACCAGTTCAATAACTGTAATGCTTTTTTTTTTCTGAATTAGAATAGCTGTACTAGTTTTAGAGGGCAAGACCTCCTAAACTCAGGATTTCGTTTCTGACACAATCTTTTGCACATGTCTTCTGGTCTTTGTCATGTGACCTGTGGAAATTAAGCCCCAAGAATTAGTGCAGATATCTTGGTTCCAGCTATTACTGTGATCAATAAATCATATTTGTTTTGTCCTGGTTTCATGTCTTAGCCAACATCTTTGAATTTATGGAGACTAGCTTGTAGCTTGCTAGCAGGTTAAAATCACTACCCCTTTTTACAGTTCTTCATGCTATTGAGGCCATAAACAAGAAGTGACTGAACAAATCAGAAAATAACATACATGGTAAGGCAAGAAAAATGTAAATTTGAGTATGTAAGTGGACTATAAGCATATTATTAATACTGTTATATGGTGATATATTGTTTGTGCTGAAATGTGATTTTATTTGTATGTTAATAAATAAAGTTGTCTGGGGATCAGAGCTAATAGCAAGCCATAGCAGAAGCCATGCAGTGGTGGCACACCTTTACTCATAACAGGCAGATCTCTGTGTATTCAAGGATACAGCCAGCATGGAGACACACTCCTTTAATCTCAATACCAACCATAGAGACCTAGAGGTCTGTATAGACAGGCAGTGACGAGGAGGTCATGTGGTTGGGTTTACAACCAATGAGAAGACAGAACATAAAGTCAATAAAAAGACAGACACACAGGAAGTAGGCCTCTTCCTCAGGGGAAGGACAGCAGCAGCAGTGAAGGGTAGGAAGGCAGTTTTAAGTCTCAGCTCTTAGCTACTGCTCTGACCTCTTGGGCTTTTAACTCTGCATTTGGCTCTGTGTTTCTTATTTGATAAGATTGTTACATCTACACTGTTACATATTTTAATATTCTAATTATTATTAAATCCAAGACTTTCATATAACATCATAGTCACAAATTATCTAAACATTGGAGGTGGTGAGATGGTTCGGTAGATAATGGCTATTCCCGCAAAGACTGACTTAAATACAATCTCCAGAACTTATAGCCAAAGTGGTCCTCTGACTTTCACATGTCTACTGTGACATGCACATAGTATGTATATTACACATACAAACACACAGGTGCATACACACACACACACACACACACACACACACACACACACACACTGAGTAAACAAATGTAAATTTTTTTTTAAATTTAAAAATTACTTGGTTGAATCTTAATAAACAATCTCAAAATAATTCTGAGTTAAACCAATCCTTTAGGGGAAGCCTGGTTATTTCCATTGAAGAGAAAATGGGCAAATTTCCTTTCATGGAAATAGCTTGAATATCAATAAAATATTTTGCAAATTTCAAACTAAATTGATTCAATTAACTGGTTGTATTCAATCATTGACTAAACAATTTTCTCCCAGTTTATCTGTCAGGTATATATATGGAATGCTGTCGGTGGTGGCAAGGATTCCTTCAAGTATGATAACTCTTTAGCATAAAGGACAGGGACAGTGTTTATGTGAAGGAAACCTGAACTATTGCCTGAGAGATAGAAAATAAATATCTTTGTTTTCCAACAGTGCTTTAGAGTAAGAAAAAGGGACCCCTTTTCCACACACCTGAGTGCTGGGAATGTCTTTCTGTATGCTGTGAAAGTGTTGCTCTGATTGATCGATAAATAAAATGCTGATTGGCCAAAAGCCAGGCAGGAAGTATAGTGTAGGCGGGATAACGAGAGAGAAGGCTGGGAAGTGGAAGACTGCCAGCTGCCACCGTGAGAAGTAAGATGTAAAGTACTGGTAAGCCACAAGCCACGTGGCAACTTATAGATGAATAGAAATGAGTTAATTTAAGATATAAGAACTATAAGTAATATAAGTCTCTGTGTGTTTACTTGGGACTGTGGGACTGTGGGAGCTGTGTGGGACCGGAAAACTCCAGCTACACATGAGATACAAAGGAGTAAGGGAAGCTGATATATGAGCAGAGACCTGAATATCCCAAAATTGTTAGAGTCAGGGAGGAGAGTTCTTTAGAGAGATGAACAGGCCAGTCTGGGACAAGCATGAACATAGCCAGCTCCCAGGAAAGTAGAAAAATCACCATGACAGATGCACTCGAACCACATGAGCAACTGTCTGGAGATAAAGCTGGAGAAGACAGGGCTCAGTCTGTGAGGCAGGCTCAGCTCTAGCAGGGCTTGCCCACTGTTGTAAGTGTTATGGGAAACCCTTCAAGTGTGTGGACAGAAGATACTTGTCTGGCGAATAGACTGTAGCAGGGTAAATGTGTGGAAGCCCTTTAGAAGGCTATTGTACCACTCCACGTTACAAGAGGTGATGGTCATGATGATAATAAGCTAAGTTTAGTTGTCAACTTGACACGGTCTAGGACCATCTGGGAGGAGGGTCTCTGACAAAGAGCTGTCTCTGTTATGTTGACCTGTGCATGTCGGTGGGGAATTGTCTTGATTTTATTAATTAAGGTGGGAAGAACCAGCCTAAAAATGGGTGACCTCATTCCCTGGGTTTGGGTTATAGACAAAATGAAGAATACTAGCTGAGCACATGTATGCATGCAGCTCTTTCTGTTCTTGACGTGGGTATTACCAGTGACGACGACTTCCTGCCCCTTGACTCTTCCAAAAAGATGGACTGTAACCTGGAATTGTGTGTGACCCTCACACCTCTTTTGTCTAAAGTTGTTTTTGTTGGGGTGCCCCGGTACTGATAACTCAATAGTCCACACTATGATCTGCATACAGTTATAGCGTCTATCTCAGCAATAGGAAGGTGAAGTAGGACAGGTAAGATATTAAAGCTTGTTGCAGTAGGGTACGTTTCAAAGGCAGTCATTGTAGGATCGCTGACAGGCAGCACGTACAGTATGAGAAAAGATCCCACTAATGGGTGATCCCCGGTTCTTGCAGGAGCAACAAGCTGAGGGGCGTTGACTTTGACTAAGACAGAGTAGATGGGAGATAGCAGGTGAGTAGCTCTTGTGAGGGAAATTATGAGGTTTATTCCCGGCCTGCCCCCCCCCACCTCCATTAAGTTAAAGCTCCAACAATATAATGAAGTGAGGTTATTAAGTGGGAATGTTCTAATATTAAGGTAGAGTTGAGGCATTATTAGAGTTATTGATTGATGCATAAAGTTAGTGTATTAAAACCAAAAACATTTATTTTGTGTGTAAATCTATACTTCAAATGACGGTGGTTGGGGGTTAATTTCTGCTTCATTTGGAACCAACTGGATCAATTCCAAAGCTAGAGGCAGGGCTCAACTAGAGTTGTCTGCTGATGATAATGATGACCGCCAGCCATGCATGGGGCTTGGCCACAGCTCCACCTGGCCTGTTCATGTGTGGCTTGACTTTCTTACAACCACATAATTGGCCTCCAAGGGTGAAAGTCCCAAGAGAAAAGTAAAACTAAGATGAAACTGAGTGGTGTTTCTCAACCCATTCTTAGAAATTGGTTCACATAGCCTTACTTCTGCCCTTGTCTGTGCATCAGAAGTGAGCAAGACAGTAGAGGTGACCTGTCATCAAAGGGGGAGGAATTCGATGCGACCTTTCAGTTGAGGTACATAAAAGTATTTCTGAACATATCTTAGAACCATTACAGATAAAGAGAAAAATGTGGGAGTAATTTTGTCAGTGATATCTGTATACTGTGAAGCAGGATTTCTTGGACCTTTTCTACTCATCACCACTTTTTGCCTAGGAAATTTTTATGCAGTCTTGGGTATATAGGCATATAAAAATTGATGTGCTATACTAATTAAATAGTTGCCAGCAATAAACCATAAAGAAATTTGTTTTGAAACAATTCCTTGGTACGCATATAATTGTACCATTTATTAAAGATGAAAGCCAATTTTTATAACACTAATAAAGAATTAAATCCTGACTGACTATTTAAAACTACAAGTCATAGAGCATCTTCAACATACATTAGGATTAATTGTTAATTGACACTTTAATTTTATAATTATCAATGCTGAGAATGCTGTTTCATATAAAAGGTAGAAGTAAGTTCAGGACCCTTTCAGAAAATTTTGGAAATTCTTTTATAATCCCAAGACAAAATTCTTTTGATGACTTTTTTTTTTAAAGACACTAAAGTCATCAGTTCAAATGACCAGTTTTAAAATTATTAGAGACAGCATTAACTATTCAAGATGATCTAATGCAACCTTAAATTTATTGTTTAAAACCATGTAATGTAGTATGAGCAAGATGTTACATTGGGTAAAGGTACTTCCTGGTTAAACCTGAGTCTGATTTCTAGCAGTCACATGATGGATAGGAAAAAATGGAACTTGCCAGCGGTGGTGGCGCACACCTTTAATCCTAGCACTCGGGAGGCAGAGCCAGGTGGATCTCTGTGAGTTCAAGGCCAGCCTGGTCTACAGAATGAGATCTAGGATAGTCACCAAAACTACAAAAACAAACAAACAAGCAATTAAAAAAACAAAGAAAAATATGGAACTCCTAAAAGTTGTCCTCCAACCTCCACATGTGTGTTGCTGTGGTGGTTTGAATAACATTGATTATCATAGGCTCCCATATTTAAATATTTGGTCCAGTTGGTAGAACTATTTGGGAAGGATTCGGAAGTATGGCCTTGTTTGAGGAGGTGTGTCACTGGGGATAGGTGGGTTTTGAGGTTTCAAAAGTCCATGACATTTCCAGTCTCTCTGCCTCATGTTAGTGGATCATAAGCTCCTAGCTACTGCTCCAGCAGCATGCTTGCCTGCCTGCTGCCATGTTCCTCACCAAGATGGTCACGGACTCACCCTCTGAAACTGTAACTCTTTCTTTTATGTTTCTTTGGTCATGGTGTCTCTTCACATCAATTGAACTAAGACAGGAACGTATGGGAACATGCATGTGAGCGCTCACACACAGAAGACACACACAACACACACACACACAACACACACAGCACGCACACACAGAACAGACACACACAGAACACACACACACACACACACACACACACACACACACAGTACACACACTCAGTATGAAAGGACCAAGTAGATGCCATAACAGGCTGTCAGTCTTCTCTCAGAGATCAGGCCTCAATTTCAGTTTCCTGAGATTTGAGCAAGCAGTTTCTGGGAGGGCCATGAACAAAAGACACAGTCCTTGCAGTAGCTCCATTTCTGCACATACTCTGACTGCTCAAGGTTCAGACAGTTGTTTACACCCTGGGACCCCTCACCAACTTAGTGCATGGGTCAATGTGAATGTGCGGGGTCAGCCAGCCTCCATGGCAGCTCAAGGACAGAGCCTGGGCCACTGAGTCAACCCCCATAGTTAGTATGTGCAAGGCCAGCCAACCTCCATGGCAGCTCAAGGACAAAGCCTGGGACTTGTCCAGGCCTGCCCCCAAATGATAACTGTAACCCCCAACCAGTAAATTCAAAGGTTACACACCCTCACCCAATCATATGACGCCAAGGCTTGTACCACCCTGCTTGCGGCTTTTCCCTTTAAAAACCCCTCACCCTGAGAGCTCAGGGCCGTCCTCCTCCACCCTCTATGTTGGATGTTGGACACGGGCCAAGCCCGGGCTTGCTTGTTATCAATAAACCCCTGTGTGTTTTGCATCAGATAACGGCTCTGTGGTGGTCTTGCTTGGGGGTCTTGCGACACAGGCACAACAATCACACACATACAGCATATACACACAAGTAATATAAAATAAAATGTAAACAAAACCCTGTGAATTTAGGCTTATCCCTATTTTCTGTGTGAAACTATTAATATTAGTTAACATTTAGTATCTATCCATTCTCTACTGATCATTCCATTCACCTAAACTTAATGTTTCTTTTTTGTTTGTTTGTTTTTGTTTTTGTTTTTCGAGACAGGGTTTCTCTGTGTAGCTTTGGAGCCTGTCTTGGATCTCACTCTGTAGACCAGGCTGGCCTCGAACTCACAGAGATCTGCCGGGCTCTGCCTTCCGAGTGCTGGGATTAAAGGTGTGCACCACCACTTCTGCCGGGCTTAAACTTCCTGTTGCTAATCGCTCTGTAAAACAGGCAGCATGTATCCCACTATAGAGCCTCGAGATGAATTTGTGTTATCGATAAAGATGCAGAAGCCCAGAGGGAGTAACTAAGAATGACTTGGTCAGAGGGCAGAAACAAGAAGCCAGACTTCCCAGGGTGCTGCTTGGCTCAGTCTAGGACCCTGATCACCAGCGACCATTCTGCCTCCTTAAACAGGGCTTCTACCAGAAAGGAGAACCATTTGCAATTGCTTTACAAGTTTTCTGTTGTTGTTGTTGTTTAAGCAACCAAATAAAATTTTATTGAAGTGTTAAAGAAGTACACCCCTAAGCTAAGAAGAGGAGGATATGAACCGCTAAGCCTTGTGGGTGATTTTTTTTTCCTCTTCTTTTTTTAATTTAAAAGGTTTTCCTTTCAGCTAGGAAAAACCATGACTGTAGTGCTCTAATTAGAATCAGACTAACAGAAGAGAATACTAATGGACTCTGAACTTTGACGGAGCACTGTTCTGTCCTGAAGGAAGCTCTGTGTGCAGGACAAAGACAAGAAAGGAAAAGTAGTGGTAGAGACTCTCCCAGAAGCCATCCCCATTCTGGAGCAAAAGACAATCCCCTAGTTCTCAGAAATGCTTAGGATACAGCCCTTCTCCCCAGTCATGACAAAGGGAAGCCACCTAACTAAGCATTATCGGTCATGTCCCCAGGGCTAATACCTTCCAGGAATAGGATGAATGTCTGGAAGCGGTTGGTCTCCTTGTTTAGTAACCCTCTAGCATCCAGCTAGGAAGTAACATTAAACTCAATTCCATGAAAATGTTGAGCAGCTGTGCACCGGCACTATTGTGTAGCCCTAGGAATGTAAGATGAAGGAAAACGAGCCCTCAGGGAGTGGTCAGTCTTTTCTCTGATGTGGACAAACGATGGGAATTAGCCTATCAGAGCAGCTGTAGTTCTTACTGTTTGGAGGAGAAGCAAGAGGTCACTTCAGTGATGCTTCATTTGGCTATTTTCTTCTTTTATTGATCTTTTTTCCTTTATTTGAGACAGGGTCTTTTTGTAGCCCAGGCTGGCCTGGACTGTGGATGTACCAGGTAACACTTAGTAGTAATTAGGCTTTGGATAATAAATATTGGAATTTCTGTGTCAGTTAATCAAAATGGGCATGACAGACATTTTAAGAAAAAGAAGAAAGAAAAGAAAAGGAATGTAAGAAAGAAAGAGAGAAAGGAAGGAAGGAAGGAAGAAAGAAAGAAAGAAAGAAAGAAAGAAAG
>CABHPQ010174752.1:13357-56566 GCA_902168405.1 Peromyscus aztecus
TACATTAGTGTATACAAGCTTGGCACCAGATGTATGTGAGAGGGGTGCAATAAGAAACTTCTGACATAACTGCTCTATCATATGCTTAAGGGGAAGCTTTTCATTTTAAATAAGAGAGAGAAAATGTCCAGAGGCATTTGGAAGAGTCTAGAGCAGAAATAGAAATAGAAAGAAGACTGGATAGGACCGACACAGTGGACATGGTCAGTGCTATCTGTGAGAGAGGACAGACTAGCAGTGGGTGTAGAACAGAGAAAGCATAGGGAGACTAGCTGGGATATAGGAAGGATGAGTAGCTGGGGGAAGGAGTGGCCAGGAGACTTTGTGGGGATTTTGAAATGTCTAACAAATGCTTGTGAATAGGGACTGAGGGAGCTGGAAGCTAGTATGAACTTTGATATGCTCATAGACACCATAGGTATATGCTAATTGGAGAGCCATATGTCCCTTTTGCTGGAAGTAAGGGAAATGACTCGTTTGGTAGACAGGAACAGATTTGCAAGTTCCTGAGGAATGCTGGCTTTTATCTAATTGCCAGAAATCCTCCTATAGTCCAGGCTGAGCTCATTTCTGGGTATTTTAGAGTTCAGAGAATTGGAGTCTCTTTTGAACTTGACAATGAGCATTACCATTTTAGTAAAATGTGAGTTTCCAATCTAGTCTAATAAGCAAATAAAGAAATCAAAATATCGAAGAATATCATATCGCTAACAATGACTAGGAAAGTAACTCTTTCGGGTTTCTTTACTTTCCTATAAATGTGACCTGCTGCATCTACTCCTGGGAAGACGGGGTCTTGCTTGTGGGATGTGCTCTGCTCTACTCCTGGTCCTAGACAGGAAGTGTGCATTCGAGAGCAGACCACTGTGGGGCGTTTTCCCACCAACCCCACAGCTTCCCAGAGTTTTCTTGAGTGTGAGCAGCAGGAAATATTAGATAGAAGGATTTATTGTGGAGAATATCACGGAGATAAACAGATAGAAAATAAAGGATAGCCTCGAGAGGGCCTGGAAACTATTCCAACGGGCCCCGACTGTCTCTGCCCCAGGGTTTTTATAGAGACACCCAGGGGTGGAGCAAATGACCTCCTCCCCCAGCACAGCCAAGTGCAGACCATCTCAGACACCTGCACTCAGGCCCGTGGTCCTAATCATCCTCTATGTGGATCTGCTGGGTAAAGCCACAAGGAACCCGAGAACGGCCCCCCACAGACCACTGGTCACGGTTCCTGCTTTGGGGATCCTGGTGAAAATAGAAAGTCAAATTTCCTCTGAACAGTGGTCTGGGTAGGAGACAGCTTGTAAAATTAGACTGTCTTTTGGATGAGGTATCTTGCAATGAAACTTGGCTGGAAATACGAAACACATCTGATTCTAGGATCAACGCAGGGTCTTGTTTAAGGTTGGTAACACAACAGCAACTCAGGGGATTCTAGTACTTTCTGTGTTTTTTCCATTGTTTTGGATCTATCCACCATTTACAGGAGATGATCCATCGTATTTCCTTCAGAAAGGTGGCATAAGCATCATTTGAGTAAACATGAAAGCAGCCTAAAAATATCCAGTATATGTCGTTTGAAGAGTAAAGTTGACGTCAGTCTTTCCTTCGTTTTCTTTCTCCACAAAGTACTCAGAATATGCAACAGAGATTCATTCACAAAGGGATTTCAAACCCAACATTCCTCAGACCTTCCTTACTCACTGTTCAGCGTATAGTAACTTCTGGCTATTGCTTAAGCCCCAGTATCATATAGATACAGACAGATCAATGACTGCTTGATCTTTATCTCCGTTGGAAGTGAGTAACGTAAATTTAGCCAACCTAAAATGGTACTTTTACTTTCCAATATTCTAGTCATACTTCTAATCCTTTGCATCTGAAAACCAAGTATTTTAGATTGGGAGTGCAGCTCAGTTTGAGTGGATGCCTAGCATGCATGAGGCCCTGCACTTGATCCCTAATGCTGCAAAAACAAATACATAATAATACACATGCAACCACTCATCTTTTCAGGATAACAAGAAAGAACCATGTTTTTAACATTGTCTTGTCTATTCAATGTACCATCTGATAATGAATTTTCTTACTTAAACTTTTAGAATACCATTTAATACCATCTAGAATACCATTCCATTTAATTCTACCCACCTGCCTCAGTTCATCCTTACCACCTGGGCCACAGTTGCTCACACATCTCTCTGGACACTTACAAAGATCATGGTTTTTGATGGTACTTTTATTCTTTATTAGTGCAACTTTTATAGAACAGGTTAATCATTTAAAAAACAAAAGCAGATCATGCTGTTCCTTAGCTCATAGCCTACAAAAGCTTTTAATTGTATTTGCAGTAAAATTTAAAAATTACCAACTATTACTTCACTGCTCTTATCTTATCAACTTCTTTATTTATACTACTCAACTTTTGTTCTTGACATAACCAAGGTCTTTCCAATTCTGAGTCACTTGCTGACTGTCCTCCATACACAGCCTGTCCTCTTCTCTTTGTAAAGTCCTTTCAACACTTCTGTCCCAGGTAAGAAGAGCTCTTTGAGAGGGTTGTTCTTGAAGCTTCCATCTGTCATGTCACCCTCTTACATTTCTTTTTTAACCCTGAAATTATCTTGTTGGTTTTTTTTTTTTAATTATCTGCTCTACACCATAACCTATTTACATTTAGCACATCACTCTTACTATCTGTCACTGTTCAGGTCACAATGCATTTGAAACAAGTATTGGTTGAAAGTGGTTCTATTCATAACCTTGTATGCTTGAAATACAGATTTCAGAGGTAGAAAACCCATACATGGTGGTCCAAGATGTGAGAAGAGCAGCAGGTGGTTGGTGAAAGGGGACTAAAGTATGTGGGAACCTCAAGGCTGAGTGACTCAAATGGTCAGTCACCCAGGCTAATGATGAGCCTTGGCTGGAAGAAAAGTATCCATTTTGTGTACTTCTATTCTTACCTTCTATCTTCCTGTTTCTGGAAAGCCTTTTCTTGGATTGAGAGTCCTACTAGTCTATCAGACTCATAACAGAATTTTATTTCCCTAAATGCTGCCATTATTTCTCCAGACTAAATTCATGGAGTTTGGGTTCTTATAAACTCAGTGGGGAGCCTGTAATCACAAGTGTCTCCTTGAGAGAAAGAAGCACTGGATCTTATATTATGTGCCAATTTCCATGTGGTAAATATTCTGATCATGGTAGATTTAAAGCTACAATCATGGCAAAGCTGAAGCGCAAAACTCCTAAGAGTTTAACAACGGGTTCCAGGGAGCCTATGAGCTTCTCTCTGCACACCGTTGCAGATCTGCCAGCTAAAAGGCCGACTCTCGTGTTCACCTCTGCTGTGCTTTCCAGCTTCCTTCCAAAAATGTCAGCTTGACTGAAAGCCGTTCATCCTCTGCAATACATGAGGGTGATGATGGGATTTCTTCTATTGTAACCTTTCTCATTAGAAATCAGAAATGGCTGGGCGTTAGTGGCACACACCTTTAATCCCAGCACTAGGGAGGCAGAGGCAGGCAGATCTCTGTGAGTTCGAGGCCAGCCTAGGCTACCAAGTGAGCTCCAGGAAAGGCGCAAAGCTACACAGAGAAACCCTGTCTCCAAAAACCAAAAAAAAAAAAAAAAAAGAAAAGAAATCAGAAATGGATTTTGCATGAAGCTATTGATTCCAGACACCCAATTTGCATAAATATTTTCTAATATATCAAAAGATCCTGGAAATTGAAGTAATAATTTTTTAATTTTCATATTTTTGTAAATATATAAAGGCCTTCCGAACTTTCCAATCTGTGAAGATGCCTCCTCAACCCCCCACTCTACCATACTCAAATACATTTCCACCACAGATAGGTTCTCATGGACACTACATCTTTGCTTTTTATCTGTCTCCCTATAACCTTAACTATTGGGTTATTACAAATCTGTACCATCAACTAATATGAAGCCCAGCCTATTTCAACAAATCCTGGTTAGACAAAGGTATAGAAATTTTACCAATGTGTCAAAATGTTTTATAGTCTGGGGTCTGTGGTATCAGATAATCTCTGTGATTTTTCATTGTGGGTGTGTGTATTTCTATTTACACATAATTTGGGATGACATCAATCAAAGGTAATGACCAATGTCTTGAAGAAGCTCTCAGGTGTTTTTATCCACATCATTCTAAATGCCGTGTAAGTTCGTAGACATGTGGAGACTGGTCAATGTGGACAGTAAAAGCACTGGGTGGGCCACTCTAGAAGGAGAGTAAGCATGCAGTTCTATTTCCAACATAATCAGCTGCCTGGATTCCATGCCTAAAGTTAGCTAATACATTTTCATCTGTTAGTAATTAGGAGTTATTTTAAAATGTTCCCTGATCCTTTCCTCAGCATTACCTATAAATCAAATTACAGAAAAACAATTTGATTTTGAAATCATTTGGGGAATATTTCCTTCTTCATCTGTCTTGTTGGTATGCAGTATTTACAGAGTTAGAAAAGGAAACATGAGAAACACAACCAACTGAGACAAAAAAAGAAAAAAGGAGAAAAAAAAGGAACTCAAAATTAAATAAATAAAGCAACGTAGAAGCAGAAACATGAATTACAAAGAGAACTGCACAGGCCCCAAAAGAATGGGGTTCAGGGGTTTAAAATCTAGATACAAGAAAAGAGAGTTGTAAGTTGATTCTCAAGAGGTGTGACTCCAGACTCAGCAAAAGGATTGCTGGCTTTACTTAGATTAAATGATTTCATTTAGTGAGTCCCCCATTCTTTAAATGAGATTTGGCTTACAAGAACCCAAATTTCTTGCAGTTGTTGAGGAATAATTTCATTTAGTAAAATAAAACTAATGTACAGTATCTGAGAAGACCCTCCATCCTTCAAGCATGCCCTGCCTGTTCACATGCCTTTGCTTGTCATACCTGTCCAAACTGTCTGCAAAGGTCCTTTCATCTCTTAGCAGTTCTCAAGACTTAATCATCTTCCCTGAAGTTCCACTTGGATCTTTTCTTTTTTATTTAATCTCCCTACTTCCCACGTACTCTAGTCACTGATAGCGTTTATCGTTCACTAATTAATTAATTAATCTTTCCTATTTTGTAATCTGTGGTACCCCAAAGCAGAGGCATATATAATGAAAAGTTGAAGATAAAGTTACTTAAGATTTTTAATTATTCCCACTAATGGTGTTAAGTATCGGGTATTTAAAAAACAAATGTGTCCCTTGGCCAGAGCAGGTGGGTACCACTGCGATGAACAGGTGTATGGTGGAGAAATGGGAGAGAAGAAGCAGAGCGGTCCGAGCGCTGTGGAGAGAAGCAGGACTGAAGATCGCAAGAAGGTGAGTAACAGGCTGCTATGGGTGGCCTATGCGGCCGCCTGCGACCATGCGCTGTTCGGTCTGAGCTGCCACCTGAGACCTTGTTGATGTTCGAGGGCAGCGCTGTGGCTGGGATCATACCTATCTGAGCGTAGCTGTCTAGGGCCATGGGTAATGTCTGGACCCGAGCTGCGGCAGAGGGCCATGTCTGGGTCCATAGTCCTATGGCAGCCAGGGTCTGTGTTGATGTCTGTGGCCTGGGTTACTACCTGGGAACATGGGAGAGCTGGTCCCCAGGAGCCTGGGCACTAGAGAACTGGTCCTATCCCATGCAGGTTGACTCAGCGGGAGAGCTTTCGCCTCCTGGAAGAACTTCCCCCAGTGGCATGGGCAGGACAGCTGGCCTTCAACAGCCTTGGGAGAACTGCCTGGCCACCCCAACTGGAGAGCTGGTGCTGATGGCGTGGGCATGGGAGCTGACTCTGACTCACCTGAGGGGCAGTCCCAGGAGAGGCCCAGATTGACGGATTTAGCTAGCACCCAAGGCCCACATCCAGGGCTTTTAGCTACCACCCCAACATCTATCCTATCTATGACCTGTTGGAGCAAGTGTAGGGACTGGTCCTGCTGAACAATAGCTGCAGAATTTCCATGGCCCTGGGCAACAGCTGGATATCCGAAAGAAGTTTCAGTGAGGGTCTGTTATTGATGGTGTAGCAGAAGCCAGAGGCCTTGGACCAGACCAAAAACTCATCGCAATGAACATTTGCAAGTAAAGCTGTTTGGGCAAAAGCATATACTGCATGGCAATTCACAGCTTCCAACTGGCATTGGCCACTGTGACCAAAGAATATATGATGGAGAGGCAGGAGAGATGGAGGAGTGAAATGTTTTTCTTTCTTTTCTAAAAATTTTCTTTTGAGGGGTGAGACTACAAGGATAGAGGGCAGACATGGAAGGACTGGGAATTACATGGGATTGGGGTCCATGATGTGTAATTCCCAAAGAATCAATAAAATATTATGTTAAAAGATGGAATTTTTTCTTAAATATGGAAAACAAAACATTAAATGACCCAGCAATATTTTTTGAAGTTGTACTTTTCCCCTCCAATAATGGCACTTATAGCTTTGGGATAAAAGCAGCTATCTAATAGAACTAAAGACCCATTCAATAGAACGGAATTCAAGTCTGCTACTGTAAACCAAGCCAGCTTCCCATTGCTGGTGAGGCCATGGCCTTTGAGGGACAACCTGCTACTTTGTAGTAGAGAAAACACTGCATGCCAGGTAGTGGTGGCACTCAGGAGGCAGAGGCAAGCATATTTCTGAGTTTGAGGCTAGCCTGGGCTACAGAGTGAGTTTCAGGACACTCACGGTTATACAGAGAAACCCTGCCTCAAAGAACAAAACAAAGAAACAAACAAAAATCAAAACAAACAAACAAAACAAAAGATATGGCATACTAGATAGTATCTAACTGCGTTGTAAATACCTGCCCTTATACCCACAGATAAGTGTAGTTCTAACTGCTCATCACAGAAGCTCATTTTTTGCATCATATGGAAACTATCACAGCAAGACACATCTCATCAAAATACAGAGACCAACTGACTATGGAATTCCCAATCCCAATGATGCATCCACAACACAATACCTATACTTCTGGCTCAGGGAATAATATCATGGAATAGTACTAGGAAAGATTGTAAGAGCCACAGGACCAGGACCTCTGCTGGGGGATAGTATCTTCAGTATATGCCAAAGAAACCACACCTATAAAAAAAATCTCAAAAATAAGGTTACCCAAACAGGATCTGTAAAATGACAACAGAGGTCGAGATGCTGAGGTAGATGGGGGAAATCGCAAGGCCTTGTTCATAAATGAAGAGCTACAGGCAATAATTAGTGGCTTCTGAGAAAGGGAAGATTATTCTTTTCTATGAACAAGCTCTGTAATAGAATACCTAATCCCAAGAGGTCAGCTGTAAACACATACACATATGAGAAACACCAAATGGACTCAGCAGACTCAGGAATGCATGTATGTTAAAGATGGGAGGTTATGTGTTTGAGATGAGAGAGCATGAGAGGAGTTGGAAGGGGGAAAAGAAGGGATGAATGATGTATTCATGTATGAAATTCTCACAAAATTGATCCTTTAAGTTTTTTGTTTTTTTTAAAGTTGTACTAAAAAAATTCCAATAACTTGTCTCTAAGTTTGTGGTAATAGTATTAGATATTTCAACTTTTATCTCTATTTTATTTTAAATGCTTAAACCTATCTGTGTATGTTTACAAGCTTATAAATGGGAAATTTTATATCATCACATAACTCAGGAATAATAAATGTGAAAGTTTGAGATAGAAGATAGTATAATACTATAAAAGAATTGCAAATGTAAATATACATAACATTTTGTTGGGAAAGTATGAAAATCAAATTTTCACTTCACTCATGAACTAATTCAGTGAGGAATATGAGGGAGACACCATAGGAACACCATGTTGCATTTTCTGGAAACACCTGATAGATGTGGACTTGGAATTTAGTTCGCCTTCTGTCAATGATCACCACTCTTGAAAGGGGGAAGAAAGGGTTGCTGGGAAAGAAATAACTTGAACTCTGGTGCAATCCCACCAAGACCACTGCAGCATGATGGGATGCTGGGGCTCTGTATGAGCTCTATGAGTGTTGCTCTTGAGTGCATGCATTGCTCGATCACTAAATGTGGACTGTTCTAAGTGTAACATTTCAAGATAGAAATGTTTTTAGGATTGAGTTTGTTTTATCTTTAAAATTTCCACAGCGAAATTTCAGTCTTTGAAATGTTAAATGTACCAAGAGCACACAGCTAGCAAACTTAATCCCAGGCAACCTGACCCTAGAATCTCAGTCTAGTGTTTGTTGTGAAACTGGAGTACCAAGGGAGGGGTTATATCTAAAGTTTGTTTAGCTCTAGAGAATGGAAGTCTATGGCTGCACTCTCACACCTGATGAGGACATCGTCTTTCATCATTACCGGATGAAGGATGGGAGGGCAAGTAGAGACTGGAGACTTGCAAATGCAGAGCAGTCCTTCCACCAGGGAAAGGCTCACTTCTAACAACCTTCTATGGCAGAACCTAGTCAATTCCTGAAGAAAGGCATTAACACCTCTTAACACTTTCTTAAAAATTTATTTTAAGATTTTTTTTAATGTATATGAGTATTTTGCCTGTGTGTATATGTATGTGTGCTATATGCACACCTGGTGCCAGTGGAGGTCAAGAGAGAGTGTCAGATTTCCTGCAACTAGAGTTATGAATGGTTTTGAGCAAGGGTGTGAGTTCTTGGGATCGAATTCAGGCCCCAAGAGCAACAAGTGCTCTTAACTGCGGATCCGTTTTGCCAGCTCCAGCCTTGTCACTCTTTTAAGGAATCTATCTCACAACACTACCACCATGATCATCAAAGTCCAACGTAAGCTTTGGGGAGAACACAACATATTTAAATACCAGTACTTAAGGAAGTTAAAACTGTAAAGCCCTAACAGTATTGCAATTCTTACTGATTTTATTACCAGTTTTGGAGTTTTTCAAGGAATTATTCAATTGAAAACCATTGTTTTGAGGGGATCGGTGATGAGAGCTAGCAAGAAGATCAAGATTTTTTTTTTTACATGTAAAATTCTTTGCTTCTCACTCTGACAGTTTGCTTCCCCTACACTGGGAAGAAAATCCTACCAATAATGATGGGAAGAATAGCACTGCTGTCTTGGATGCTAGAACCCAAGAAGGCTTTTCTGTTTTTACAATAAGCATACTCATTCTTTTCCTTAGATAGTATACACAGTGATATAGTTGAGGGTCAGTCGAGTCTAAACAGGACAAAATTCACTCAGATAATTGTTCTAGTATCTGTATTCTCTAAGGAATAAACTAGGATAAACAGATATAAGAAATGAGTACCTCTGAAGAACCCATAATCTTCACAAAATACATGTAGCAATGGTGTGCAATGAAAACAAATTACACTCATATGATCAGATGTAGCGCTGAGATTTCAAGTTTCATAAAAATGTTCCAAGTCCAAGAGATCTCTGAATGTGTTGTAATATGTCAAATTTTTGAAAAGGGGTGGAAGGAAGAAATCTCTCTGATCCAGCAACTTCAAGGCCAAAGCATCAATGACTCATTGATCTGTCATGAATCAAAACCCTTGAGAAATGGAGTGATCTGGATATTGATGTGTACTTGGGTGTGTGTAAAATTTCCTCCAAAACCAGAAAGTTGGTTTATTTTCTCTCTCCTTCCTGATTGCCAACCATTATAATTATTAAGCAAAATCTTTAGAAGAAAATTTGATATACCAATGTTCAAAATTTGCATACAGTTGAATCATCTGAAAAATATAATTTTACATTTAATAACTAATGTCTCCATCATGTAGTAGTTTGAAACTACAAATAATTAGTTGTAAGTAATACAATGAAATCTTGAATTTAGAGGATATGTTTTCTTTTCCCTTTTTTTTGTGGTTCAGTGTGTACATGCATGTGGAGACCATGGTGGATGGGTCAGAGAATCATCCTTGACCATTCTTCTACTTTATTCATTGAGGCAGGGTCTCTCAGTCACATGTATAGCTCACTGAGATGGATGTCACCTTGCTCTGGGAAATCCCCTGTCTCCACATTCCAAGGCTGGAATTATGGTGGCAGGCACATGCCCAGCTATCATTATTTGGGTACTGAATATTCCAGCTCAGGTCCTCACATTAGCATGGCCACTACTTTTACAATACAGTCATCCTCAGCCCTGTGTTATATTTTCCTCATGGAGAATAAGGCTTTTGTTTTCCTACTAAGCTAATTATTTTACATATTCATAACATATCTCACATGAAACCATAATCTTCACAAAATACAGATAGCAATGGTGGGCTGTGAAAACAAACTACAGTCACATGATCAGAGGAAGCATGAGTAGACTTTAAACTTAGGAAAAATAATCCAAGAGATTGCTGTATGAATTGTAATATGTGGAATATTTGAAAAATTTAGCAGTGGTGTGCAGTGAAAACAAATTATACTTACAAAGTTCTATATATGAAGGAATTAAAACATACAAAATGTTTAAGCTCCTGTTAGTCGACATTCTACTAACGTCAAATGGAAGTAACTTTCATTGCTTTATTATATGACTTTTACTGAAGAACAACAGTAACAGTATGTCCCAGTTTTCCCCCAGATTTTTGCCAATTTTCTTCCTTCCCTTTATCTTTTTATGTGCCAAAGGTTTTTCCCCTCTCTTCCCACTTGTAATTTGTAAATAAAGAAAATAATCATTGTTTCATGGAATCCCATGACCCCGCAAAATGAGAAGAGTGGTGGCCCAGAAGGAATGGCTGTAGTTGCACGTACACCACAGAGCTGACATCTAAGCATTTCATGAAACCAGACTTTTCCACAGAAATTGTAGAATGCCTAAGATTAAATCCCAGTTGGGAGACCCTTGAGCAATCACAACAGGAAAACCAAGAATTAGCTATTATGTTTGTTTGTTTTTAACAAAGACATTGGGCAAACACTGGATAAAATAAAAACAGAGATAGCATCAAATAACAATCAGTTTTAGGCATTTTAATTCTGACCACAAATAAAAAAGAAATCCATTTGGCAAAACAGCACTCCCTTCCACAGGAATGACGCCATGCCTGGGGATGTGACTCTTGTCACAGAGACTTAGGCATTTGACCTATGTATGAAGATGTTGGCCATCTGGAGACATCACCAGATGGTGGAATAGATGTCATAGGAAAAGAAGCAAGAGCTTCTTTATGCTCTACCATAAGTATTCTCTCCTCTCTGTATCTACTCCACCAAATACTTTTAGATAGTAGTTGAGATGCCCATGGTCAATCAATTAAAAACAGTTTGCTCTTACTTTTGTTAATGGCATGGTTATTCCATGAGGCATCTATCCAAACTGCTTTGGGCAGAATAGCATATCTTGATAGCTAAATTTGATGTATCATAAACAAAACAATGTAAGATACTTTGGGGTTTTTAATTCAAATCCTTTCATAATATATGTATTTTATTATATATACATACATATATGAGTATGTATACATGTGTGTATGTATACCCACCTTTCATAGACATAAGCCTCACTTAGATTAACACTCTTTATTTAGTAACTAAATAATAGTTATGATCTTATAGTCATATGTCCTTTTTATTTTTAAAGTTACTTATATGTATGTGTGTGAATGTGTATCTCATGTGTATAGTGCCCACAGAACCAGAGGAGAGCATTGTATTCCCTGGAGCTGGAGTTACAGGCAGCTGTGAGATGCCTAACATGGGAGCTAGGGACCCAACCCAGGTGGGTTCTCCAGGAGAGCAGCAAGTGCTCTCAATGACTCAACCATCTTCCCAGCCTCAGTACTTACCAATCTGACGGCTTACCAGAATTTTTCTAAGTTTTACTTTTTCCATTGCCCTGAGTGAGGTGAACATATCTGATGGATTCAAATAGTCTTTGTTCTTAAAAGAGACTCAAGATGGCAGCTTTACTTTACAAGCATTTAGGTCGCAATACAGAATCACGTTGTTTTATAAAAATATGGCTTTAAAAAGAAGAGTAAACAATGTGATATAAAAGAATACCTGCATAGGACCCAAGCTACTACATAATTTCTAGGAAAACAACATGTGAGAGTTAGTCCTTTTAAAATCAAATGGCATTGAAAAAAATGAAAATTATTTAGAAAAAACTAAAACTAGACCCTACCTTATATGCAGAAAGACTCCAAATTTGTTTTGTGATTAAATGTGAAAGATGATATATTAGTCAATGAAACGGACTTTTCTATGGTTCAAAGTGAGAAAAGATTTCCTAAGAAAGTCGTTAAAAGCTCAAATCCCAAAGCAAAAGGCTGGTGGACTTGATGTGTTAATTTGAAGACTTCTGTCCCAAACCAGCAGGAGCAGACCAACTAGATAACTGAAACTTTTCATACCAATCTATTTCTACAAATAGATTTCTACAAATCAACAGCAAAAGAGAAGAAAGACAAGGAAAAAAGGAATAAGCTGAAAGACAATTTGCATAAGGAAATCCAAATTAGTCACAAATACATAATATATGTGTGTGTGTGTGTGTGTGTGTGTGTGTGTGTGTGTGTGTGTGTGTGTTATATACTGCTGAATAGATATCAAAATATCAGAATTATAAAGGCTTATGAAAATAAAGTGCTAGTTCAGAAAAGGGGAGACAGATAGTGCTGATAAGAATAACAATAAATTCTCCCAGACTAATAAATAACATAAAGCTTGTACATAAATGAAATATCCAAGATTTTACAAGGCTATCCCTGGATAGATATTCCAGATAATTCTCAATCAGGTGCATATGTGGATATGTAAGATAGAGTCTCATGACAACACTTTCAAATGTACCATCAGGGAAATAGGTTTCTCTTGGGAGATGATTGATAATGTCGTAGACACATGAACTATGAGAGTTCATCATATGGAATGCAGGGTGAGAGCGGAGGCAGTAGCCCCAAGCGTCCTTTTGAGGGAGACTATAAAGTGAGATTTCTTAAACCCAATTTGTATAAGATGAACACATAAGATAATGCAGTATATGTTGAGTCTGTTACTTAAATACATTTGAGGGAGTGAATGCAAGATGAAGAGCAATCGTGCTTAGGAGTGAGAGTTGAGATAAAAATCACAACACAAATTAGAGTTCCCTGGGCTGATGTGCTATGAAACCAGAATGACAATCCTAGACCTTAAAACAATCAATAACTACATTCTACATAAATCAAAGAAACGTAATCTTTTATGTAAATGTCATAATGCATTTAATAGATGCTAATACCTTCTCCAGGCCTACAGAAACCTCTGCATGACCTGTTGCTTGCTGGCTCTCAGTTCAGCCCTATTGTTCCTCCCCTCAGTATCTGGAACGTGCTGCACGTTTTTCCTCTCTGAGAATATTTGTCCACTCAGTTTCCTTTTCATGGAAAGTCACTTCTCATCATTTCTGTCTGCTGAGTTGTCATTTCCTAGGGATATTGTATTAGCACGTTTGCTGTGGCTGATAATATGAGCCTACTAACTCGTGTGTTTTAACAAAAAGGTTTATTTTGGCTCATGGTTCTGGAGTCCAAGGTCAAGAGGCTGCCTTTTTTGATGACCTCCTTCCCAACTGAGTTGTACACAAGATATCACATAGCAAGAGACAGGGTGTGTACACATGTAGATCTTCTGGTCTCTCTCTTGTCTTACAAAGCTAACATTGTTCAATTTGGGGGGCTCTACTCTGAAGGCCTCTAAAGACCAGAGTTCAATTAAATTTCCACTCTGTTCCTCCCAGTAAGGAATAAACTCCAACATGAGTCTGGGAAGGATAATTGTAGATACAATCTTTGTTCATCTTTTATATAAATACTGTGTACCAATTTGCCACTGGAGCTCCTTGTCCATTCTTTTAAGATCTTTGCTCTTGGGGTTGGGGATTTAGCTCAGTGATAGAGTGCTTGCCTAGCAAGCACGAAGCCCTGGGTTCGGTCCTCAGCTCTGGAAAAAAAAAAAAAAAAAAAGACAAAAAAGATCTTGTAGCAGGAATCTTAAATGGTCTTATTAATAAGATCAAACCTGAGGCCAGTTATTGGGGTGAAGCTGGAAGATCAGAGAGACAGAACAAGCCACAGCTAACCTCACCTCGCTGGATCCTCAGCTGGTCTTGTTTCCTCAGACTGGAAGCCTCTGTGTCCTCATATCCAAATGGCTCTCAGCTGAAACTGTGCTGCTATAAGCCTGAAAGCTTAACCAGCCAAATACCTAACCAGCCAAATGCTTAACCAGGCCAAATGCTTCTAGTTTCTGGTCCTCACGCCTTATATACCTTTCTGCTTTCTACCACCACTCCCTGGGATTAAAGGCTCGCTTTCTGGGATTAAAGGCGTGTGTTACCATGCCTGGCTGGTTCCAATGTGGCCTTGAACTCACAGAGATCCAGAGGGATTTCTACCTCTGGAGTGCTAAGATTAAAAGTGTGAGTGCCACCATTTTCCAGCCTTTGTATCTAGTGGCTGTCTGTTCTCTGACCCCAGATAAATTTATTAGGGCGCACAATATTTTGGGGAACACAATACCACCACAGATCTTTGCTCTCATTCTCAACCAAAGCCCTTAGTTGTTTCTTTGTTCCCTGTAACAGCAGTCTGGTGTCATTTTCATGTCTCCTCCTCTCAGGAACATTCCATCAGAGGAGATTCTGTGCCTGCCCTGCTCATTGCTGTATCTGCAACCTCCAGCACACACACACAGCAAGTGAGCATGAACAGCATTGGAGGATGAGTGAGTGAATAAAGGCATGGGTGAACTATAGACACAGAAGTTCATCTTAACCAAATTTAGTGGATAGTTTGAAAGGGTAGAAGAGCAGACATGGAGGAGTTCTTGTAAAATCATCTTTCTGTTACACACATATAGAATGCACACATATATGCATGTATATGTGCACATATATGTGATTTTTATCTATAAGACTTAGAAAACACTTGTCAGATTTGTTTGTTACTAAATTATGTGTATGTCTGTGGGTCTGTGCATATGTGAGTGCAGGCATCAGTGAAGGTAAAGTTCAGAATAAGGAGTCAGATCCTCCTGAGCTAGAGTTATAGACAATTGTGAGAACTCAGCTCTGGTTATCTAGAAGAGCAACAGATACTCTTAACTGCTGAGCCATCTCTCCAGCTCCCACTTATCCAACTTAAATGAATAATTTTGCCTTCTAAGTACAAACATTTTATATAAAGTCAGTTTATACGGAATTAATTTATTTTGTGTTGCTTATAACCGAGTGCCAGATACTGGGTAATAGAGAGAAAGCAGAAGTTCATTTGGCTTACAGTTCTGGTGAATGAAAAGTCTGAACAATTTGGCAATATTGTCCGGGTGTGTCACAATGCGGCAGTGAGGTGAAGGAGCCAGCCATATGAAAGGGTTAAGCAAGGACGAGGCAGGGGAGTGACTAGTCTCACTATTTTATGTCTTTTCTCACAAGAGCTAATTCAGTCTCTGAGAAATAATCCATTCAGAGACCAACATTAATTTTTCCCATAAGGCAGTCATGACCCAAAAAAATACATTTAATTTTATTAGTAAAATTTCTGAATTGTTGTGCCATGCTCATAGTGTATTCAAAACACCACTGTTGTTATTATACATCTACAACACTCTAGGGCTGCGGTATAGTAGACATATTTTCAGCAGTTCAGGGTAGGAGCCAGATAAGTCACTTAAAAAGAATAACAAAAGTTATGTGTGTGTGTATAGCTCGATAGAAACACCTATGAGAGCTGAGAGACAGATTGGTCAGTAAAGTGTTTGCCTCACAAACATAAAGGCCTGTATTCTAGCCCCAGAGCCCATGTTGGGGAGGCAGAAAATGGATACTGTCTGGGGCTTACTGGCTAGCTCGTCTAGTCTCATTGGTGAGCACTAGGCTGACAGGAGACCCTGTCTCAGAGGTTGTGGATAGCCTCCTGAGCACCACCCTCAAGACTATCCTCTGGTCTCCACATGAGCCAGCATACAAAACAAAACAAAACAAAACAAACAAAACAACCTCCCCACAAACCAACCAACCAACCAACCAACCAACCAACCAACCAACCAAACAAACAAAAAAACCCCACCAACAAAATGACAATAACAAAACCTCAGCCAGCTGGTGGTGGCACACACCTTTAATCTCAGCATCCTGGAGGCATAGGCAGGTGGGTCTCTGTGAGTTCTAGGACAGCCAGAGCCACCCAGAGAAACTCCATCTCCAAAAACAAACAGAAAAACCTTAGAAAAAAAAAATAAAAGTAAGAAAGAGATACAACACTTTAAATCATTAATTTATAAAGAAAAGAAGAATCAAAATTTAAAACTACCTTATGCTTCATTTTCTGGTATTTTAAATGTCTGTTAATGACAGAGGGAGCTTGTAATACTACTAACCTTCATTCTTCAGGAGCTACTTTCCTTGGAGAAACCAAGTCACAAGAGGACTGTTTAAGGTCACTCTGTGAGTCAACTCCTTTGCTGGGAATGAAAACCCCTGCAGTGAGTCACTACATTCTAGGTGGTGAGCTCAGGCCACAGCCCTCAGCTGACATGCCCTGTCAGCCTGAGGTCAGTGGTTGACTTACAGAAAACCATAACTGTCTTCAGTTGCAGCAGATGGAATACTATAGACGTTGACATGTGACCGCCTTAAAACAGGACCATACGTAAATGATCAAAGAATGCTCAAACAGAAGAGAGGATTTTTAACACTTTTATTTACATTGCTTAGACTGTATAAAAATCCAGCAACCCTCTGAAAGCCATGTACAACCTCACATATTAGCAAATTTAATATTCTCAGCTTCTGACCGCTAACAACCCAAAGGACCGCAGCATCTTCCTGTCCTGCAGTAAATGCTTTCTGACTCTTGCAAACATCCTCGATAGTACATGAGATAAGATGCTCAAGTGATGAAATGGTTGGTCTTTTTTGTATGTATGAGTTGTTTTTCTGTTGCTATGAGAGAATACCACGGCCAGAGGCAACTAAAGAAGAGCACATTTGGGCTGACTCAGTTGATGTGTCCTTAATAGCAGGAGAGACCTGGCAGAGGGTGACTGGGGTGGGACACTGAGAGATCACATGTTTACCTGCAAGCACCAAGCAGAGAGAGTGGATCAGAAGTGGGGCCGAGGACGTGGACTCTAAAAATGTGTCCCTGTGACATACTTCCTCCAGCAAGGCTGCATCACCTCCCCAAACAGCGCCACCTATTGAGGACCAAATACTTGAGCTTATGGGGGCCATTTCTCATTTGGACCACCACCTCTATGCCAAGGTCAATGGCATTCATTTAGTTGGTTAGTTATTTAATACATAAATAGTAAGTATGTAAGACACCATTCAAAGTGGTCACATAACCCTGACCTCCTCAGAGCTCACATTTCCCATTTCCTGAGCCCCTGTGCAGATTAAACCATGCTTGCCCAGGAGATGGACATGAAAGAGGAAACCTGGCCTTGAAGACATATAAACTGTTTAGTATACACATTGAAAGTGAGCTGTTGCTATAGGTATTAAAATACGTGGTTTGCTACTGGTCAGAACGACACATTCATAAGCATGTGGATATGTACACACCTTTTAAAGTCAGACTCTGGTCAGTCAAGATAAACTAAACTGGGCTGAAAATTTTGGTTGGTTATATATTCACAGTGTCCCAGTATATTGCACATAAGTGTGTAATATATGTACAGATTTTGAGACAAGGTCTAGTTGTGTAGTCCAGGCTGGTCTTGAAGTTGTGATGATTCTTTGCCTCTGCTTCTCACATGCTAGAACTGTAGGTTTATAAAAGCATCATCCCTGGCTGACTTGAGTATGTTTTCAGAGCCCACTGTGGATATGCAGAATCTAGGTGAGTCACGACCATGTAAAAGTGGCTTGAAGTACACTATAAAAAACACAAGTAACTTCAAATGGAAATCTGGTACAGGATTGTAGTTCTTTTATGGTTAACAAGATGTATATCTGTTTTTCATGACAAACTATAATGTAGTACTTGAAACTGATTTAGGAAAGGTATCATATTTTCCTCAGAAATATGGTTGTGAGATTTAAACAAAAGGAATTTCTATCCCCAGATGCAGTAAGTTATGCTGAAAAGAGAATGTTCTCACTTAGGACTTCATGCAACCATGATTTCTGTGACTAATGAGTACTGTATAAAGATATATTATGTAGGGAGCCACATACATGAACAGACGAGAGGCTAGAAGCCCTGACTCACAGCTCCTGGTTTTTAATCACTACCTTACTTCCATTTCTCTGCTTCCTGTTTGCAAGGGAAGAATACTTACTAAGCTAAAATGAGGAATGGATTCCTCCAACTGCACACAACTCTTTGAGAGGCAACATGATATAGTGGAAACAGATTTACAGTTAGACAAACGGTCAGAATCCCAAGCACATATATTTTTCTTCTTTCCATTTAGTTACCTGTTCAGCAGAACATGAACAGCCGTGCTTGCCGTTACAGTAAGGTATGATGATGGTTGTTGAAGATGGTGATGATGGTGATGGTGATGACTGACTACTGTGGTTGTGGTTATGAAGGCTAATTTCATTGAATCAATTAATAGGGCTAAATGATGCCCAGATAAATTGGCACACTGGATCTCTGGGTGTGCCTGTGCAGATGTTTTCAGAAGAGATGAGCATTTCCATGAGTTCACTAGTCAACAATGGGGCATTAAGATGCTGGCATCTTTTTTTTTTAAATTTAATTTAATTTTATTTTATTTTACAATACCATTCAGTTCTACATATCAGCCACAGATTCCCTTGTTCTCCCCCCTCCCGCCCTCCTCCCCTTCCCTCCAGCCCACCCCCCATTCTCACCTCCTCCAGGGCAAAGCCTCCCCCGAGGACTGAGATCAACCTGATAGACTCAGTCCAGGCAGGGCCAGTCCCCTCCTCCCAGGCTGAGCCAAGCTACCCTGAATAAGTCCCAGGTTTCAAACAGCCAACTCATGCAATGAGCACAGGACTCGGTTCCACTGCCTGGATGCCTCCCAAACAGATCAAGCCAATCAACTGTCTCACCCATTCAGAGGGCCTGATCCAGTTGGGGGCCCCTCAGCCATTGGTTCATAGTTCATCTGTTTCCATTCATTTGGCTATTTGTCCCTGTGCTTTATCCAACCTTGGTCTCAACAATTCTCGCTCATGTAGACCCTCCTCTTTCTCGCTAATTGAACTCCTGGAGCTCCACCCAGGGCCTAGCTGTGGATCTCTGCTTCCAGATCCCTCAGTCATTGGATGGGGTTTCTAGCATGACAATTAGGGTGTTTGGCCATCCCATCACCAGAGTGGGTTAGTTCGGGCTGTCTCTTGACCATTGCCAGCAGTCTATTGTGGGGGTATCTTTGTGGATTTCTGTGGGCCTCTCTAGTACTTTGCTTCTTCCTATTCTCATGTGGTCTTCATTTATCATGGTCTCCTATTCCTTGTTCTCCCTCTCTGTTGTTGATCCAGCTGGGGTCTCCTGCTCCCCCAAGCTCTCTTTCCCTCGACCCTCGCCCTTCATTTCCCCCACTTATGTCCAGGCTGTTCATGAAGATCTCATCTCTTGGGCATATACCCAAGGAATGCTCAATCATACCATAAGAGCACTTGCTCAGCTATGTTCATATCAGCATTGTTTGTAATAGCCAGAACCTGGAAACAACCTAGATTCCCTTCAACTGAAGAATGGATAAATAAAATGTGGTACATATACACAATGGAATACTACTCAGCAGAGAAAAACAATGACATCATGAGGTTTGCAGGCAAATGGATGGATCTAGAAAAAATCATCCTGAGTGAGGTAACTCAGACTCAGAAAGACAAACATGGTATGTACTCACTCATAGGAGGATACTAGATGTGGAGCAAGGACGACTGGACTGCTACTTACATCACCAGGGAGGCTACCTGGAAAACAGGACCCCAAGAAGACACGGGGATCGCCCAAGATGTTGGCATCTTGATCTTGACTTTTAACCTCCAGAATTGTTGAGATGTATATCTCTGATATTTAAGCTACTAGTCTGTGGTATTTTTTCATGGTAGCACTACCAAACTAATACAAGGGCGTTCTCTTTCATTGAAGGGTCAGCTTGCCCATGGAGTTTCTGTGGCTAACTCCACTGTGCTACCATTTAGAGTCTAGAGTACCAGGCCTCTGGGCATTCACATATAAATTTCACATATGAACCAAGGCCTATTTTTCTTTTGCCCAAAAGATTGTTAATGATAAAGTGAACATATGCATGATTCATTTTTTTTCAGATGCAATGGCTTTAAGAATTCAGTTATTAAAGCCAAGGTAATACACAAAATATATTATTAAGAAAAAAATAGGTAACTATTACAAAGCAATTAACGGCAATATAAGAGATAAAAGATATTCCTCAGGGAAGTGCATGGTGTCTCCTATATATGACCCTACGTAGGTTCTTACAGGGATCTTTTGCTTATCCTTCTAAGAATAATATGAATAAAAGAAAAGAATATATGCACTTAGCTTCTCTTGCTATTTAAATTGTTCATTATTTAGTGTGTGTGTGTGTGTGTGTGTGTGTGTGTGTGATGTAAGTAGCATGCACACATGCCATAGTGGGCATGTGGAGGACAGAGGACAACTTTGTGGAGTCCATTCTGTCCTTTGACCTTAGGTGGGTTCTTGGGATAGAACTCAGGTCACTAAGCTTTCTCCTTAAGCACCCTTACCACCCAAACCATTTCATCAGCTCTTCTGCTGATATCTAAGACAAGTAGATTATCAAAAATTTGAAAAAAGCCTTTGGACTTGAGTATAAAAGCCCCTAGACATCTGATCTTTCACAAGACACAATATGAAACCAACATGCAGGCTACTCTAACACAATCACTAATAATGCAACAGACACAGTAGAGAGCAAACACAACAGCTTACACTGTGAAAACTAAGCTTATTGAGAATGTGGAAAGCTGGCCAGAGGAACAAATCTCTGCAGAGTTGGAAAGCAATGAATAAATAACCCATGAATTACCAAAGAAGACCTTGGGAGTACTATAGAAGTGATCAATTATCATTACTTTGCCTGATGATCCAGAGAAGAACAAAATCACCTTCCCACCCTGACACCCTCTACTCTGACTGCTCCATTCCCTTTCTATACTGTAGGTTCTATTCCTTTCTGTTAGGAAAGGGCAAACTGCCCCCTTTAGCATGGTGTGTGCACGAAGTTCCCATCTCCCAGCAGATGGGGAGACAGCTGAATAAAGACTCTTATATCATCAGTGTCTCACTCTGTCTCCTCCACAATATAGATACTCAATGAAGGTTTGAAAAAAGGCATCTTCTAATATGTATAGAAATACATATTTCAAATATAAGAAATCTTTGTTCCTTTAGACTCAATATGTACTCACAGAAAGCATTTTATTTTATTTCATTTTATTTATTTATTTATTTGGTTTTTTGAGACAGGGCTTCTCTGTGTAGTTTTGGTGCCTGTCCTGGATCTCACTCTGTAGACTAGGCTGGCCTTGAACTCACAGAGATCCGCCTGCCTCTGCCTCCGGAGTACTGGGATTAAAGGCGTGAGCCACCACCGCCAGTTTAATCATGGAAAACTATAGTGAACAAAATGGGAATCACCATTGGCCCTCCTTCTCTATTTCAGCCCCCAAAGGTTTCCTGCCAACAGTGTGATATGTAACCTTCCTGGACCATTCTAGGCATTTGCCCTCAAATATATGCACATATATCTTTCTTCTTCTTTATACAACTGTCGTTTCATTTACTCCAGCTGAAGCCACAATATTTTTCCCTTTGCATTACATATTTAAATGGTTCCATGTCATATATATTGGCAATAGCTGCCAGTATCCCCTAATTTCTCTATATTGTATTTAAGCAGCCACTGATCCATTTATGACTATTGACTTTCTCCTGTTTATCTGGTTGGTTCATTTTGCTAGAAGAACTAATGTGTGATCAATCTTTTTTTTTTTTTAACCTCAGTCTTTCTGCACATGTGATGAAACTTTGAAAAAAAGTCACCAGAGCATTAAATACATGAAAATATAATCTGATTTCTGCACCCTATTTCATTTCATCCATCCCTGCCTGTCTACCAAGTATCGTGCAGTCTCAAAGTTACTTTAACTTCATAAAGTTGGTCCAATGAAGAAGACTCCTACTGACCGTACAAGGGGATGTTGGCAATTTTGTTCCTAGAGGTTACACCACTTGGGCAGCTCGTGATAGTGTCAGATTGCACAGTTAGTTAATCTAAGCAACGTTCAACATCACTAATGTAATCCTGAAACAAAATATTATACTGAATTCACTTGCTTTTTTAATGCTTACGAATGAATCAAATTTCATATGTATATTTGACATTAGTATTTCTTCAGAATATTTAAAGATATTTGCCCATTTAAAAATTGCTTATTAATTTATTTACATGGCAGAATTCCTGATAGAATCTGATTTATTTTTAACTAGGTCATGCATTTTACCCCAACTGCCTCTTGAGTTTTAATATTGTATGGTATTTTATCTTATAAGAAATGTTTCTTAGAAAAAAAGTTTAAAGATGAGCAGGCACATGCTAAGTTATTTCTTACATTTGCAGTGTTTTTTTTTTTTTTTTTTGGTTTTAAACTAGGTGAGATGCTTGCTTAACAGTGAAGAGTATTTGATGCTCTGCAGAGGACCAGGTTCAGTTCCCAGCACCCACATGGTGGCTCACAACTCTCTGCAACTATAGCTCTGGGGGACCTGATGCCCTTGTCTAGCCTTTGAGTGCATCAGACACACATGTGGTACACATATATTCATGCAGGCAAGGCACACACATATAAAATAAAATAAATCTTTACAAATTAATGGGTAAGTAGACAAATCTAGGTTAGAAAAACTTTTACTCTCTAATTATTAAAATATTCTTGTGTGCTTAATTTATTTATAGTTGACATATAATTTTATACTTAACTTTTTACTCATTTGGAAATTATTTCACATGTGCTACAACAAAGTTCTAAGTTGACTCCTTAAAGGAACAGAACACCATCCTAAACTGTTAGTTATCATAGCCCTTATTTTTTTACCCAATTATTGAAATAACAGCAATTCCTGAACATTAAGTCCATGAAAATATAATCTGGTTTCTGCACCTTATTCCATTTCATCCATCCCTGCCTGCCTACCAAGTGTCATGCAGTCAACCAGTTACTTTAATTCCGTAGTCTTTTCACTCCCATAGGACAGTTCTCTCTCATTCGTTCAAAACTATCCTGATTATGCAGTTCTTCTTTCTTCATGTGGATAAAATTACATGGTCAAATTTCCTTGTTAAAAAGTGGGATTTTTGAATGCCAATGAAATGATATTAATTATTGTAGATTATTTGGAGAGAGTCGATTCCATCAACCGACTTTGCCATGTAAGGTAAAATTTCTTGTTACATATAATTTTGCAGGCTTTTGATCATCTGCTCTCGCTCTGTGTGTGTGTGGGGTGTGTGTGTGTGTGTGTGTGTGTGTGTGTGTGTGTGTGTGTGTGTGTGATTTCTTCATCTATAAAATGGAGATTCCACCAGTGCTGATGGTAAAGGGCTATAATGAGGGTAAAGTGGCATTAGATGACAAGACACTGTGGGACCCCATGTAAGATTTAATAAGTGCTTATAAATAGTGCTGTTTTAATCATTTCATAATTATAATTACCAGTTATCAAACTGCTCTATTTCCTTAATTTATAGTTTTCTTCATATTAGTTTTACATATTAACTTAATGGGTTTAAATATATTTATCTCTTTCTAGCTTGACTAGCTTTCTAGTTGACTCTGGGGTTGCATAAGATACTGATTTATTATTAATAAAATAACTGGGAGTATTTGTTGAACGCATTGCTTCGACTGGCTTTCCAGATGAATTTCTTAGGTTTTTCAAGATGAGCAATCATACTGTCTGCAGATAATGACCTTCAAAGTCTTATGCCTCAGATTTTACTTTCCTATTGAACTGGCAGTGGTCTCAGGCTCCGACGTCTATCAAGACCAATTAACATCAGTGAGTGAAGCAGGAGCTGAGTCAAAGGGGTGGAGGAACTGTAGTAAACCAGGGAATGCATTCCCTGTCTAAAGGCATAAAAGTATTGCAAGGAGGCCAAGCAGAACCGACCCATGGGCTGTTCTGGGTCCAAGGAATGCCATTATTTTGGCTCCTGATTTGCACACTCATCACAGTAGATTAGCCATTTCCAAAATGTGGTCTGATGGCTCCTGAGTTCTCAACACCCCTTCAAGTTCTAAAGTATTATCCTCAAAATATGAAGGCATTGCTTGCCTTTTAGTGTTAGCATGTACACCATAAGACTGTTAGGTCTTTGGTGCAAATCAAAGCAATGGGAGTAAATGTAGCAGCTTCTTGTCATCATTACATTTTCACATACACATAGACACACGTGCATAAATAAACATACATGTGTAAACACACATATGCACACATACACAGAGACACCCAAATACATAGGGAGGGAGAGACAGACAGACAGACAGAAACAGCCAACCAATAACAACAGCAAGAGGAAAAAGAGGTGAGTTTCACTTAAGAAGCTATGGTGATGGGTGGTGGCAAGGCTCTTTGCTGCCTGTCACAGGGCAGCTGTTGTCTTGAGGGAGAGAACATAGGCAACTGATCCACCCACTGAGCCCATTGATTTTGCAAGGATCTTCATTTTACTTGAAACAAAGATGGCAGAAGAAGTACAATTATTTTGAGACTTGGGCATTAAACAGAAACTTTATCATAAAGGGAGGAAGTGAGAATTTAATTTGAGGAGAACAACACTCTATTGCTGCCGTGCTGAAATTCAGGCTTTTAGATAAAAACTGGGACTGGAGAGAGCTTCTGTGCAACATCAGAACGTTCCCAGTTCTAAAAGGGTTCCTACCATGGTCAGTGGTGATGTCATCGCATGCTAGTTTTTAGTATTGTATCATGAAGTACATCAGCATTTAAGAGGTCTGTCTTACACAATGTTTTCCACAAACAATGCACAGTGTTGCATAACCATGCCTGAGTAAAGGATCCACTCCAAGTGACAGACAGAACAATAGATTCCAATGCAGCAGAGGGTGAAGAGTTCACTAATGCCATTTCAGAGGCCACATCTCAATGAATCTTTAAGAAACTACATGCAGCTAATTGAGTTTTGCTAAAATACCAAGAATAATATTTGCAATTGTCCAATACAGCCAGCCGCTTTTTTTTTTAACAACATGTCTGTGTGAGGCTGTGCTGTTCTTTATTTACTACAACCCAAAGGGTATGAACAATATGGAGAATTTAGAGGCCATAATGAGATTCTACACTTACAGTAAGCCATACATTATGAGATGTTTCAAAATAGCAAATCAAATGTTACCTTTCTTGTTGATATTTTCCCTTTGAAAATGTTTTTGATAATCTTTTTATTTACAATACTATAACTTGTATATTAACTATAAATTCTCTAATGTGCTGGGTTATTATTTTATTTTAGTGAATTAGTGAATAGGTTTTTTTAAAATTCTGTTTTTGTTTCCAATGTAGCAAATGTCAACAAAAATAAACAGCATGAAAAAAGACTCTTGAGTATCTTTAATAATTTTTGTGTATAATTTCTGAGGCCCAAATTTCTGAGAACTGTTAGACCAGACTTCGATTATAGATCTATTTGTATTTCTGAAAACAATTGCTTTGCTAAACATTTTCTGTTTCTAAGGATGACACTGTACTTATTTAAAAACTTTTGTGAAAATTAATGCCCTATGTACTTTAGAAGAAAATGAAAAATTTAAAAACAGTTATGGGTTATATATTCTAGACTTTAGTTAGCTATGGTTAATGGCAGTGCTGAACTTTTCTAGGTCCCTGTATTGTTGTTGTATTGTATTGCTGCAGTTTTTGTTTCTTATTTATTTATTTTTGAAACAAGGCCTCAAGTATTCAAACTGGCCTTGAACTCAGTCTCCCTATATGAATGACAGTATCCTTGAAACTCCCGATGCTAAAAGCCTTCTAGTGCTGGGATAACAGTCATGCAACACCAAGCCAAGCTTCTTTTATTTTTAAAATTTGAATAAAACAGCAATTGTGTCTATTTATGGAACACAATGGGATGCTCACATGTGTCTCCTCTATGCAGACTACGTTGTATAAAATTCCAGGCAAAAATATCCTCTATTGCAGTAACCTGAACAAAATCAAGTTCTTCATAATTTCTTATCTGCTTTTGTAAAAAATCCCATTTCAGCAGTTTTGAAATATATGCTGTTTGTGTTAAGCATGGTCAGGAGAAAGTACAGTAGATCCCTAAAAAGTATTTCTAAATGAAACTTTGTACTGTCAACCTAAGTAACACAGAGAAAGACTAAGTCAAGGTTAATAAGACTGAAATCCAAGAATAGCAGGAAATTGGGACACAGTGACAAACCACGGGCACCTCCAATGATATCAAGGGTATCGGAAGTATTTACCAGCTTAAAAAATGAGAAAGGAAAGAAGGAGGAAAGAGGGAAGGAAGGAAGAAGGGAAGGAGAGAAGGGGGAGGAAGGAAGGAAGGAAGGAAGGAAGGAAGGAAGGAAGGGGGAAACTGTGGAAGATTGTGGCTACAGAGGTGCAGAGTTCATTGTCTTGGAAAGCAAGGGCAACTGTCTCCCATGGGTAGTGGCTGCACTATTGCTGGACAAGTGTTTTGTCCAGAATCTTATCTGAGCTGCTGAAGTCTGGGGGAAAGTGAAGGATAAGTTATATTATATAACTATGTAAATACCTCAGAAGTATGCAAACAATGGGGTGAATGGTAAGTGAGAGGAATTCCTTACTAAGCTTTCGGAAAGCCTGGGACACAGGGTTGTTTCAAGTAGGCAGACGTGTTGTCCTTTGTAATTTCTTTCTTGGGTTTAACTTTGGAAATTAAAAATTTGTTTATTTAGTCAGGGTGTGTGTGTGTGTGTGTGTGTGTATGTTTGTCTATGTAGGTGTCGGTGAGTGTGTCTGTGTGTATGTGTGTGTGCATGAGTGTCTCTGTCTGTGTCTGTGTGTCTATGTGTGTGTGTGTGTGTGTGTGTGTGTGTGTGTGTGTGTACCTTCATAGCATCCCTGTGGAAGTCAGAAGATAATCTGTTATTTCTTTCCTTTAAGTATGTGGGTCCTGGGTGTTGAACTTAGGTTATCAGGGTTGGCTCAAACACCTTTACACACTGTGCCATCCTGCTGGTCGGCTTGGCTCTTATTTTGTCTAGGTTGAGTAGTTTCTTTCATTTTGGCATCAGCAACTTTTGGAATACCCTCTATTGAATATCTTCCCTTTTGTCATCTCTTTCCCTAGCTTCCAGCCTCTGGTAGCTACACACAAAGGGGAGGGAGACAGGAATAATGTACGGCCTCAAAAATGAAGGAAGGGATTTCTTTCACTTACTACAGCATAGATGGAGCTGGAGAATATTGTGCATAACAAAAATCCGAGGCACAAAAAGGCGAACACTGCTGGTTCTCCCATGAGTGGAACAATTAAAAACAGACTTCATTTTCTGAAATCTTTACCCTTTGCATTCTGGGAAACCTCTGTAAACAAAGCTTCCCTTTACCTGTGACTGAGGTAAGACCTACTGCCTAATCTTACAGGTGAGTCTCCTGTTGACCTCTGTAAACACAGACCCTCCACCTTTGCATTCTCAATCTCCTACAAGCCTAGCTGACCTCTTCCTGCCCTTCCTCAGAAACTAGCTAGACACAGGAATGAACAGCAATCGCTCAACTGGTCGAGACTGCCATGATGACAAATGAACTCCACTGATAAATCTGCACACCTGTGACTTGTAAACACCTTCCTATAAAGTTCTATGGGAAAAACATCTGAGTGCTTACCCCATCACAATAACAACCTGAATAACATTGCAACAAGAGTCAACTTCTTCCTGGCTTGTTTTGTCTTTGCTGTTGTTGGTAATCTTCTTCTATTTCTCACCTTAATCTCACTGTTATTGCTCAAAATCTTCTAGCTTTTAAAATATGTTGAAGTTCACAAAAGTCTGAAATTCTGGGTTAATCTATGTTTTCCTTTTTCAATGTCGAGCACTGCACCCAGAGTCTCATGCTCTCTGCCAGCTGAGCTGCTTGCTAGTGTTTCTTGAGACAATCTTGCTGTGTATGACCCCTGTGCTTCTGCCTCCTGAGTGACTGCTAGGATTGCATGCATATGCCACCATGCCTGGCTGACCCGTGTTTCTAAAAGCAAAACACATTTGTAGTGCCGGTGTTTTCTCTGAAAGCCTTAACTTCATGAAGCTGATTTTATATTTCCTAATGAATAAACATTTTTATTATAATTTCATTCAGAGGGGAGAATCAAACGGCTCACGTAGTGATTATACGGTAGCTGTAGGGCAAGGGTTTCCATTGTAGACTGCATGACACAGTGAGATATCATTATATATGTACTGTAATTTATGGGTCAGACAGCCATCTTTCAGTCCTGAAATAGTATGAGAAAAATATTTCTCCTTCATGTTATGACGCATGGTACACGTGCATGCTTGTGTGTGTGTGTGTGTGTGTTGGTGGAAGGGATTCAGAAAGTATCACTCACGTAAATTTTGTGCCAGTAAACAGTTACCAGGATACTTTAATTTAGCATAGTACATTGATTTCAGCTGATACCTCCGCAGGAGTTAGTTATCTGCTAAGAAGGAAAATGAGAACATGCTTATCACAAAGTGGGGTCTGTGGTGGAAGGAGGAAGCGCCACAGAAGCTGACTGCAACCCTCGGAGTCTCCTTGCTAATCCTTTGTAATTTCTCCAAAGGTTCATTCCTCTTTGTTGGTACATGTTGGTCTTTTCACACGCAAGTCACTGACCCAGGAAGTCTAGAGACTCCCATCGAGCCTGTGAGTCCTTTGGTCCCATTACTTCTTGTGCTTCTGGACACAGCTCCCCTGAACTCCAGGGTATGTGCTGCTTTCAAAGGTGCCCTGGCCAAGGATCAGGCACAGGTCATGCTAACACTGAGGGACAAAGTGCTCCACCATCTATCTTGAGTCTATAATTTCTGACACTAAAATAATGAACCTTAACCATAACAAAAATAAGACAAGGTTCAATGGACAGGAGGTCACAGAGACGACTCTGATTTCTTATGAAGAAATGTTACTGTGCTCAAGTAAAGATCACTAGAAAACACAAGTGTCCAAAAGCAGATGTCCTTGCTACCCTATGGCTGTCAAACAGTCTGAAAACAAGTAGGAACAGTTTTTCTAAGTGTATCTTAGTACAAAGAGCTCAGATCCAAGATTGAAAATACTATTGTCTGATATTGTAGAAGTTATATTGTGTAAGAAATATGTTTGATTGGTACATGTATTTCACCAAATTGTTTATTCTATTAGGCTGTCAATGGATGGATATAAAATTAAAGTACTCTTTGTCACTTTTCTCTAGTGAAATGCAGTGAATTATAGTAATAAAACTTGAAATATCTGTAATAATACTTTTGAACTTCCTTGTCATCATTTTGTTAAATAATTTACTAAGCTTATGTCATCATAGTTAATTCTTCTCAGAAAATGCCCAAGAGCCTTTTTTGTTTTGTTTTGTTTTGTTTTTCGAGACAGGGTTTCTCTGTGTAGCTTTGCGCCTTTCCTGGAGCTCACTTGGTAGCCCAGGCTGGCCTCGAACTCATAGAGATCCGCCTGCCTCTGCCTCCCAAGTGCTGGGATTAAAGGCATGTGCCACCACCGCCCGGCCTCCAAGAGCCTTTTAAATGACTACCACCAAGCTTAACTTGATTGAGATCTGGAATGAAGTAAAATCATATTACATCCAAATTTACATGGAGTTTCTCTTCCGAATCTATATGAAGATAAAAAATTAAAACTGAGAATAACAACTTCCTGAATATTTTTAAAAATTTAGAAAAACATTTATATTTTGTGAGATTAAACATTCACTGTATTTTCTGAAATTTTAGTAAGATAAGTAATTTGTATTAATTACATGCTTTTAGTGAGTCAGAGATATTTTAGACATTGACATGGTATGCAAAAATTTCCTTATATATTGCATATTTGTATTCTTTACTATTAATTGACGGCAATTTTTCTGAGTAGAAGGCAGACTGCTCCTAATGTGACAATCTGCCTCACTAAAGAGACAGAAATCTTCTGGACTTAGTAAAGCTTATTTAGTCAATGTGTAGCTTTCTGTTGTTGTAATAAATATGAGATCAGTCATTTTAAACTTCACATTTAATCTCAGTCCAAGCTCTCTGTACTGTAAGTTGTATTTAGGACAACTGTTCCTACTTGTTTTCAAACTGTTTTATAGCCACGTGGGAGCAAGGACACTTGTGCTCATGGTGATCTTTAACTTAATTTAAAAAGAGGAAGGAAGGTTTACATCCCCTTACAACTTACCCGCCTTTAATCCACGATTAGTTGGTTCTGTTGCTTTGGGGAGTGTAATGGCAACAGTACGTGGCAAAACCATTTGCCTAATGGCCGGGATGGAAAAAGAGAGATCAAAAGAGTCCCACTGTGCCAGTTAAGGACTCAAGTCTGCCTATCCCCACTCTCTCACTTGACCAAAGACCTCCTACATGTCTGCAAAAGCTGAGGTGCAGTAGCCCTCTGCCAGGCCGCTCTCAGCGGTGCTCAGAAGCCCCACCTTGATAAGCTGAGAGAAAATTTCAGAACATGCCAGCAGCAAGTACTGGCTATGAGACATGCCTTTGTTTTTGTCTGTACTGTCCTGTTCTGTAAAAGTCAGAGGTAAACTGAGTAAAGAAAGCTCCACAGACGTCCTAGGCAGAAAGAGCCAGTCCCTGTTCTTCATATTGGCAACAGCTTGTTGTGAGCATGTCTGTTAGTCCCAGAACTTCGAGCATCAGCTTGACTATTATTTGGTTTCTTCATCTGCATCATTTAGGAGATGAATAGAATGGACCAGAAGACCCAGGAGGTTTCTAGTGAACTTACAATGCTGTAGCTATGACGTCTTGTGGAAAAGTTCTTTTACTAGTAGGAATGTGTAGCTCTGCCTATAAAGGCATTTAAGAAAGCTGAATATTAATGGCAGATAGTATCAAATTCTGAAAAAAAAAGCCACAAAAAAACCCAAACTTAATATTTGAAAGACAAAATACATGTCCCACATAGAAATATAGAAAATGCATTTTTAAAAGCTTTACTAATTTAGTTTCTCTTCTCTTTTTCTCTGTTCATTAATGCTTCTTCAATTGTTACCAGGAATGCATGGTATGACCACGGGTAACAAAAGCACTTCTCTGTGCATGGTTAATTTCTAGCCAGTGATCAAGGGTAAAAGGCAATGACCGAATATTAAAGGGTCAGAGCTGTGTGTCAGCGGATGGTCCTCTCCCACTGAGAACAAAATGAAGCCCTGAGACCCTGTGACCTGGTTCTGTTTCTTTACAAAGTTTAAAAAGAGACTCAGGGAAGGGCTAAATAACAAATGTATCCACAGGCGCTTGAGAATGGATTTACTCTACAGGAGATTAAATTGCAGTTCTGGAGGCTCTGAGTTCAGTTATATTAAAAAATTAAAACGCCCAGTTCCTCATGATATAACCCAAGGCCTGTTTTCATTGCCTCACTGACTTTTCCATGTGTGTTTATGGAACACTGATTATCTTAAGCCACTTAAATATTAGGTTAAAAATAAGATGTATCTCATGGACCAAAATTTGTTTTATCTTGACAACATTTTGTTCTAAAGAAACAAAACATAGCAAAAATATAAAAAGCATACCAAAACAATAGCAAAAACGAACTTGACATTTCCTACCAGAGACTGAACTCAAACAAGGCAACAGGTCTCAGGATGTTCCTGGGCAGAGACTCTCCTGTAAACCCATATGTAGTTAGTGGCTCAACCACCAAGCATCCTGCACATTTTTATTATAAAAAAATAGAAGATTTGTCCAGCCTTGTTTTTATTCTCTCAGAACTAGAAAGGTAAAGCCAATAAAGATGATAGAGTGCACTATTTTCTGTTGAGATGATTTACATCCTAATTTACAACAAGTGTATTCTTCAGCAAGGAGACTCTAGGCTGAAATTTCCCAACTCTGTTGTGCAAGAACCAATAAAAAGAAGAGTAAGAGCAGGAGAGGAGTTGTGAAAGAGTTTCCTGTATCAATAAATCCACGTACACGCTGCACTATTGTTTTAGAAGTAAACAGAAAATAAACAGAGTTCTCTGTTGACTGTGACGAAATAAAATGCCTAATAGTTTTATTTGTCTACCAGTTTATCTTGATGTTTAGTGAAGAATGCCTTTGCCCACAGTCACGGTTGAAGACTTCCTTCAGCTCTTCTTCTCACAGTCTCTTTTTCTGCTCTTCTTCCTTCTCCATAATTTCCTCCTGTGGCCATCTGAAGTGAGGACATGACCTTTGAAGTCCCCATGGATCCTTTCCATGGGTGGGCAGTATTCAAGGAGAAGCTGAGGAGTCAGCCAGGCTGCACAGGCAAGGGGAAATGAAGTAGAACAGTCCTAGGAGAGCAGCCAGAACCACAGGTGGCCATTTCTACTCAGTTCCTATTTCGTATTCCAGTCCTTCCCTTGGTGGCCTGAACTTTTTCTGTAACGTTCTTTTAAAATTGCTTGACAGTTTCATACATTAATTTTGGTCATTTCAGTCCCCTGACTCCCATCCTTTTCTCCCTGGCCTGTCATTTCTTCTTTTTGTATGTGGCCCACTAAGTTTAATAAGAGTCCCTCTCTTCAGTGTGAGTGGGAGGATATTCAGTGGTTCAACTTGTCTATGGCTACACCATACAAGAAAAATAACACCCTATCCCCCAACAGTCATTAACTGTATAGATAGTGCATCTGTGAGGGGTGGGCCGTCATGGGCCCCTTCCCCATTCATGAATAAATGTTGGCGGCGATGATACTGTGTAGATAGCCACTTTGTTGATCAAGGTCTCATACTATATCTTAGTCTGGTACATATATATTACACACACACACACACAAAATGCCTTCAACTTGTGGCAAACCTCCTGCCTCACCTGCTGAGTGCTAGGATACAGCAGTCCTAACTGGCTTGTTCTTCGTATCAGTCACAAAGGGTCCCTTAAGTCTTTAATGCTTCTTCCCTTCCTGCTTTTGTTTTCAGGTTTTGGGAAGTCCCAACCGGCAGCTCCTTCTGCACATTGAAGGAGGTGTGAGTGTCAGGTCTGATGAATGAGCCTCCATTTCTCATTCTCACATCCTATTGGACCTAGATATTATTCTCTCAACCAAGGTTTGGCTCTCAGCTCTTAACCTCCTATGTAAGTTTGTGACAACCAACTTTGTATTAGTGCCTGAAACCGGAACTAAAAACTGAAAAGTCCCACCTATGGAATATATGAAAATAAAGAGCACATTGAAAACCACAATATTTCTGGGTGTAGTCACAAAATTGAATTAAATTAAAACTTGCTTACAGAAACTGAAATCAAGGCACTGAAGAACTTTGGAAATATGGGTAACTGAATTGCTGATTAGATCCCAAGTGGGCCCTAAACAAGTGTGTTTACATAGGGCAAAAAAGAATGGACACCTTTTCCCAAACAAAACAAAAACAAAAACAAACCCATGATCCTGGTCTGGTGGTAGACAGATATAATGGTGGCCTGGTGGTAGACAGATATAATGGTGGCCTGGTGGTAGACAGATATAATGGTGGCCTGGTGGTAGACAGATATAATGGTGGCCTGGTGGTAGACAGATACAATGATGGCACTCAGGGGCCTGGGACAGATAGAACTGAGAGATCCAGGCAAACCTGAGCCACACTGGGAGAGCCTGCCTCAAAACAAACCAATGAAATCGTTTCCCAGCACTAAAAACAAAAACAAAGAAACCCAACCCAACAATAACAAAAGCAGAGTGAAGGGAGGGAGGGATGGAAGAGGGAGGAAGGCAGGCAGGAAGGCAGGCAGGAAGCCAGGTGAAAGCCTTCAAAAACGTGGAAAGAGAAAACATTCTTTGAAAATTCCATATCAAAGTATAGACATATGGATCATAACATTTTTACAAATTCAGAGCTAGTCTAGGATGAATGAGAGCTTTTATTGGACATACTCTATATATCTACATATTTAAATGTTCCACAGAAACCACAGAGTCTGTTTTTTGTTTGTTTGTTTTTTTGTTTTTTAAATGAGTGTTGCCAGGAGGTGGTGGCGCACACCCTTAATCCCACTACTCAGAAGGCAGAGTCAGGTAGATCTTTGAGTTTGAGGCCAGCCTGGTCTTCAGAGTGAGTTCCACGACAGCCGGGGCTACGCAGAGAAACTCTGTCTTGAACAACAAAAACAAAAACAAACAAACAAACAAAAAAGTACACTTTTAGCTGGGCTAAGTCACTGTGTGTGGAGTTAGAGTAAGCTTGTCTACTGCTGCTGGCTTGTCCTGCCTGCGTCATCATGGTGGGACTACTGCTTCTCCTCTCCCAGGGGCACTATGCACAGAGCTGTCCTCCTCCTTCCCAGGTTGGCCGCCATCCTTAACAGGAAAGTCAGCCTTGTGAGGACAAGGACAGCAAGCTCCCATCCCCCATTCCTCCCCTTTCCTTTGGCATCTCACTGCAGGTACTATAAACTACTCTGGAGGGAACTAGGTTCTTCTGGTAATGACTTCCTCAGAACAGAGGCTTCATAAAAATCTGTTCGGTCTGCTTATCATGCCCGCCCACAGGCTCAACCGGGTGCTTTTACAGCCACCCGCTATTGTTGGCCCTTTATTGATTATTTGCATTCCCTTTGGTTCTCATTTTCTGCGTTTTGACGTTGCATTCCTTGATTCATAAACACTAGGGGCTGTTTTAGCATTGTTAGTAGCATGTATGCATTGATTTTTTGCGGAGAATGGCGTTCTTCTGATCCTCAATTCCTTGTCGCTAGTTCACAGTTGAATGTTGTCAGAAGCATAATTTACATTTTCACGTCTGACATATGTTTGCTATACTTTTACTTGAAACATTTAAAAATGACATTTATAGACTTATATAGATTTTAAAAGCTTTCACTGTAGCAAACAAAAGGCTTGTTTGGCTAACAGAACATTTCATGTTCTTTTTAAAATCTTACACTAGACATGATATTTGCCAACCCCTTTTTGGGTGATATTTATTATTATGCTTAAAAAGTCATTTTAGTCACACTATAAAATCTTTTGTTTCCTTTGTGTGGTACGGAAAAAATGCAATATACTTTAAAATAACATACCTGACTGATGTGCATTGTTTTCTATGACTTCATAGGTAAAATAATCTCTGTTAATATACTTTGAAACCAAAAAGTATTGTTTCCTCTTACTATTAGCCTTCCCCCCTCCAATTTTAACTTTATATATTAGAAACGTTAGGCTCAGTTTATTAACTCATTGCATTAATATTTTGTTTTTGCTGTACACATGTTCTCCATTAAGAATTAAAAATTAGGGTATCAGAGAGATAGCTCAGTGGTTAAGAGCACTTGTGGCTCTTCAAGGGGACCTGAGTTCCCTTCCAAGCACTCATGTGGGGCACCTCACAACTGCCTGTTACTTCAGCCCCAGGGTTCCGACTTATTCTTCTGGCTTCTGGGGGCACCGGCACACACACTCACACATTAGGCTTTTAAAAAAGAAATAATAATCAATACAACAATTTGAAGTGAATTGTGTGTGGTACTTTCTAAAAATTTTTATCTATTGGTATTGAAAAGGCATCTGCTATAGTTTTTGGGATTCACTTTATCCCATTGCTTCTATTATTCCAAAGTTGTCATTAGACACGTTGGACTGTTGTGGTTTTCAAACTACAGTTTTGTCTTGAGGTCTTTTCATGAAAAGGAACTATAAATCCCAGCCCAGCCCTGCTGCAAGGAAGGGGGTCAAGAGTGTTTGCACTGGGCTTTCAAATGATGCTTCTTTGTCTTGACAAATGGCCTAATACCCAACCCCTAGCCTGTGTCCAGGAGTCTGTGTCATAGAAAATAGTTTATGTGAACAGATTCACTGTGACTTTTGTCTGACCTGTGCCAGTTTCTTTCTATTAAAATATCCACTCCGTAGAAGAGACCTCACTAGGGCAGGTAGGTCTGGGTGTCAATCAGGGGAGGAAGAACAGGTAACAATTAAAGAGAAACATTTGTTTACTCGTTGCTGGGTGACCTGAGAGCCAATGAGAAGGCTGTACCCAGTAGGCTGCCCTACCAGCTACTGGGAGCTAGAGAGCTTAAGAGGGGACTTTGTGGCTATGTTTTAGAGCAATGGTTCTCAATCTGTGGGTCATGACCCCACAGGGGATTACTTACCAGATATCCTGCATATCAGATATTTACATTATGATTCACAGCAGGAGCCAAATTACAGTTATGGAGTAGCAGCAAAGTATTTTTATGGTTGGGGATCACCATAACACGCGGAACTTGTATTAAAGGGTCACAGCATTACAAAGATTGATAATCCCTGAGGCATTATCCTAAGTTTAGTGCCTAAAATGTAGGCTTTTCCCTGGGCCTGTCATTCTAGAACACAGGAGGCTAATTCAGAATGATCATCCAACACAGGTCCACAAGACCCTGTCTCAGAAAAATCAAAGGAAGGAAAGAGGGGAGAAACATGGGAAACGGGAAAAAGAGAAGAGGAGGAAAAAAGAAAATAAGAAAAAAGCAATGAGAAGATGCATAAAGGGGCATTTGTTCACACAGTTCTGCGTTAACCGCTGGGTTTCAGCCTGACCAGCAATAGGGGAGTTTTGGGGTCTCTCAGATGCGAACCAGGGGGCTGATCTCAGCACTTGGGCTTCTGGTGTTCTCAGGATATCCTTTCCCGTGCCCACGAGTTCCAGTGGATACCCGACTTTCTCCTCTAATGGATTTCAGGTGTCGGGTTTTGTATTGAAGTCCTTGATCTACTTGGAGTTGCTTTGTTCAGGGTGAGAGAAAAGGATTGACTTTCATTCTTCTACATGGAACTATCCAATTTGACCAGCACCATTTGTTAAAGATGCTGTGTCTTTTCTCTGATATGAATATTATATCATATATTCATATATGGTTATTTTTTGCTTCTTTGTCAAAAATCGTGTGACCGTAGAAGGATGGGCTCATATGTGAGTCCTCAATTCTATTCCATTGATCAAATGTCTGTTTTCATGCCAGTACCATTGTTTTTTATTTGTTATTATTATTATTGTTATTATTACTGTAGTTTTCTAGTGCAACTTGAAATATGGGGTTGTGATAGCTCTGGTGTTTCTTTTATTGTTCAGGACTGTTTTGGCTATCATGTTTTTTTTATATTTTCAAATGAAATTTAAGATTTTTTTTTTCAGTTTCTATGAACAATGGGAATTTTGATGATGATTGTGTTGAATCATCATCCTTTTGGTAGGATGGAAATTTTCACAATATTAATTCTGCCAATCCACGGCCATGGGAGGTCTTTCTGTCTTCTAGTATCTTCTTCAGTTTCGTCTTTAGTGTTTTTAAGTTTTCATTGTACCAGTGGAAAGAGTGTAAGAGCCAGAGGTGGTGAATGACTATGAGGATCGGAAACTGTCTTCTGGACACAGCAGGGCAGTTACACATGAGAATTCACAGCCAGTGTGACAGCATGCAAAAGAAATGTACAAGCCCCAGCCAGACCAACTCTCAGCACGGAAAGGAGAATTGGGCATAAAGTACGATGCCTGGCCAAGGAGCCCTTGGCAATTATTAGTTGCTACAGAGAAGCTCATCTTCAGTTGAACTTCTAAGGGAAATTTCCTCCACGTGCTTGACTTGGTTCTGTTATTAGAAGGTTTTAGTGTTCTGTAAATTAGTTCTGTAACTAATTAGATTGGCTGGAGAGGAAAAAAAGAGGACTCAATTTTCATGAATTTTTTTTTTCTTCATCCCAAGATCCCTTTCCAAATTGAAACTCCCGCTATTTCTCATTCTTGCAATTTGTTTTCATCTCAAGCCTGACTATGTGTAGTTGAACCACTGGGTCCTTTTTCTATCAGTTTCCTGATAAAAGGGATCCCAAGGGATAGCTCAGGGATCCCAAGCTTGGGAGTTGTGAGCATCTCTTAGCTTCTAATTCAGTTTGGTCCAATTCATTCTGCATCTGACAAATGGTCTCTAAAGCTTTTACTGTGACACTGGGACTCTTATTTTCACGACAGATGGGGACTTCTTCTCCAATTCCATCTTTGCTTATTATGCTTGTGAACATTTTTCAAGTCCGTTTTTCTCAAAATTACTTCTGACTCATGGACAAGTATATTTTACTTATTCTAGAGGAAAGTGATATTTAATGGACTCCTCTGTCAATTATATGTGGTCACAAAATACTGACATTTGGGGCAAGTCATTTAACCTTTATAAATATTAATGTCCTCAATTCAAAAATAAAAGAGAATAATACTCAAAGAATTTCTTGAATTGTTGAAGGATTTACTTAAGTAAAACAAACCCTAATACCACACTGCTGAGATATTAGATAGTATAACTACAAGCAGCTATTTTTGTTTTACATCCAGGGTACACATTTTATTGAAAGCATCCCTGTCATTTTGAAGTGACTGAAACAATATGTTACAGTTTGACTATTAAGTGTCCTTCAAAAATACTTTGTATTGAAAAGTTGATCTCTGGCTGGGGGTGCCACTTAAGAAGGTTCTAGAAGCTTTGGAAGGTGGGACTAGGTGGAGGAAGTGCCTCACTGGGGGTAGGTCTTTAAGTTTCTATCATTCTGGTCAGTTCTTGTAAACTGCCAGCATTTTGCTTGACTATGGAGTGAATAGCTCTCCTCTGTCTCACATTCTTGCCACCATGATGTTCTTTCTGACTGAGATCATAGAGCCAATCAATCATGACCCGACTCTCTAAAACTGTGAACAAAATAAATCTCCCTTCCTTGCTTTAAATTGTTGCTGTTAAGAGTTTTGTCACAGTGGCAAAAAAAAAAAAAAGTAACTAGTATAGAGCACAAGTCTTTGTTTGTTTTATTTATTTATTTTCTGTTTTTTGAGACAGAGTTTCTCTGTGTAGCCCTGGCTGCCCTGGAACTTGTTCTGTAGACCAGGCTGGCCTTGAATTCAGAGAGACCCACCTGCTTCTGCCTCCTGAGCTCTGGGATTAAAGGCATGCGCCACCACTGCCTGGCAAGTCTTAGTTTACTTATCTAGTTACACTTCATCCTCTCTCAGGATCCAGAGATTGCTAGAAGATCCCATACAAGATAAAAAAAATTATGAAATGAATATCCTGAATCTGAAATAAAAGGTAATTATCTGGCCTAAAGAATGGTATACAGTTCAGTGATTATAACATTTCAATCATGCTAAAAAGACACAATGTCTAAAAGAAAGCAAAAGAGTGTTCTTTTTCTTTAGCTACACTGTGGTAGCTCTGCAAAGTGGGACTGTAACCAGAAACTTAATATAGCTAAAAGTAAAAGAATTGAAGATGGGTGATATAGGTCTTCTGTTAATAGTATAGAACCTGCTGAGACATGGCCATTTGAGGTGCCATATTAGTAAGAAAGCCTCCTTCTACTGGTGATAATGGATATACATCATTTATAACTACCACTTATAACCACCAAAGACTCACATTAATTTCCTAGAGCAAAATATATTAGGCTAGAATTTCTCTCACATATCTGGTTCCAAGACAATAAGAGAATGATGGATTGACTGTTACTAGGCAATAGTTAATAATTAATTGGGTCATTTCTAGCCAAATGTATCATTTATGCTAAGTGTCATGATTTCAGTACTTTGCATCTAACACATCATGTCATATTTATATTAGAAAGTTGATTTCCTCACCTTGGGGCTTGCTACAGTTTGGAAACAATGTCAGTGTGTAACTTAAGGATTCATGTATTAGAAGCTTGGTGTTAAGAGGTACTAAGACCTTTAAGAGGCAAAGCCTAATGTAGCTTATTGGCTCTTAAATCAAGATATTTCATTACATATGAAAATTGCAAGAAATTAAAATTTCTATGTCTATATACAACTATATTTTACTGGAATAGAGACACTTAATTCTGTATTGCTACATTTATATTGGAATAGAGATGTTACAGTCCACAGACCTTAAAATATTTATCATTTAGAAATTAATAAGAAAATAACATTTTTCAATGCCTATTTTCTATGACAACCCAGAGTTTTTATTTGTGTTTTAAAGTCAAAATACACAAAAATAAGTTGGGATATAATATTTTTGTTTGGCAAGAATAAAAATTAGTCCATATATAAATTTTTCTATATTTCTACTTAGAATTGAAAGTTGTTCTCTTTAAATTGTTTGGGAACTAATAATGGCTTAACACTAATAAATAAAAACAATGCTTAATGTTCTACAACTATATTCACATGCTAGGGCTACAGCATGATGAAACACCATAGCATGGGTAGCTCAAAACAATGAAATTTATTTTCTCACCCTTCTATAGACTAGAAATCTGCCACAGACTTGGGAGTTTGTATGCTAAAACTCTATCCTGTAGCGTCATAATTTTTGGAGATGAGTTCTTTGGGAGGTATTAGAAGTTACCTTAGGTCATGGTTTGTGGGATGACCCATCCCTAACGGGCTTGACGGCCCAAACAAGTAAAAAAGATACTTTGTGAGAGCCAGCCTGGGTCTGCCTGATGGTCTTAGCAACAGCAGCTGAAACATGATCTGGAGATGACCTGGACCAATGAGAGGCAGCCGTGTCACACCAGCATATTCATTAGACCTCCCCGCAGGGTGGGGTGGGAGTATATAAGGCTTGCCTCTTCCTGAATAAAGTGAGCTTGTTGTTTAGACATTCTCCCGGAGTCTGTGTGGTTTGACTCTGTGCCTACTTGGCCCCCACCCCCAAAGGGAACAACAGCAAGGACCCTGCTACAATGGTTATTGCCTTATATTACAGGATACAAGAATTGTATGTGTATATGTGTGAGCATGCACATGCCAAAAGAGGCAATGCATGTAAGGACACTCAGAAAGAGGGTCCTTACCAAGAACCTGTGCATGCTAATACCCTGATTTTGGATGTCCAGTGTCCCAAGCTGAGAAATTGGTTCTCTGTTCTGCTCTGTTTTATTTTGTTTGTAAGCCAACTAGTCACTGGATTTCCTTTTTAGGAGTCCAAACTGACAAGCCAGAATCAAGGCTTGGTCGTTATGGTGTCTGTGAAGGTCTTTTCCCTTGGCTTGCAGACAGCTATGTGCTTTCTAGGTTCTAGCATTGTCTGTCTCCTATTTGACTGTCTGCTGTCTCTCTGTCTGTCCAGATTTCTTACACTAATGGTCTATTTGTTATTTCGTCATCTCTTTAAATGCCCTGATTTCAAAAACAGTCACATTCTGAGATAAGACATTAGGGGCTCTCTTAACATAGGAATGTTAGGAGCTCACAACTTAGCTCATAGTTAGTTTTAAAAGGGAGTTCTAGGTCTTTCCTTTTTCTTTTTTTCTGTTTTAGAAGTCTGAAAGTAAATTAGGCTGCCTTTGCTTGACTCATAACTTTTCAAAGCAAATAGCAAGAAAGATCTAGTAGCCCAAACTTGAGTCCAACCATGTCATCTAGAGTTTCTGGCATATTTCCTTCTTTCTTTCCTTCTCTCCCCTCCCTTCCTCCCTCCTTTGCCTCCTCTCTTCCTTCTTCCCTTCCTCCACTCTATTACCTGTCCCAAGTTGCTACTGATAGAAGAGTTTTGCATTTATGACATTATTTTATCTTTTAGTAAATTGCCCCTCTCCATTTTTGTTTACCTATTTCTGTGTGTCCTCTGTAGCACCATATCCAAAGTGTAAGCTTGGAAATTTCTCCACCAAAGAAGATAAAGTTAAATTAAATTAAAATTAAAAGGCCCAGAAGCTCGACTCTCTGATAGAAATGCCGATAGGAACTTAAGAGGAAAAGTTTGCACAGGAAGTCAAATTCTAAGTTGTTATAAAGGGCCTTATCCTCCGCATCAGTCTCTTAAGCTGCCTTGTAAGGAAATACAATATATTTGGGATAACTTGAAAAATGCTTCTGATTCAAAGTAAAAATCAAGCTTCATGTGTTTTCTATAAAACAGAGATTTAAGTTCTATTCCAAGAGAATAAAAATATTTGTGAAAGAAAAATGTAATTTTAATTACTGAAATCAAAGGAATCGCACACCAGAGAGATTGTTTTTCCTAAAAGTGGATATTTAAAACTGATGATTTTTTTTTAACTGCTGATTTCCCAATCTCCAAAAGTCATTTGGTGATTGTTCACAAATGAAAACCACACATGGTTGACTGGTGTCCGAGGTCAGATGTACTTCTTTCTAAAGACCTCAGAGCACTTCCAAATGGCCAGTGCTTATCACATACACAGACTCATGAAGTAGGAAGGAGAAAGGAGACTTTTTCTTACAAAGCCTCCCAGAGAGCAATCTTGAAAGCATAGCTAAGATTTTTCAGATAAAGAAGAAGCACATAGTGCCTATTAAAAGGGGTTATGGTGACCCTGATTTTGCTGAAACCGTTTTGTCTGTACAAATGTCCAGGAGCCACTCCAGACGCTTGAATTCATTAAACAAGTTGGGTAAGGTGTACCTTAAAAACTAGTGGTAACTGACTTATTTCCTCATGTGTGTATTCAAACAATCTAGCAACATTTGCAGGTCTTGGTCTGTGTTTCATCTACTGGAATTCCAGCCTGACTTTTGAGTCTTTTCTCTGGTAATCCTTGTATGGATGGTGTAAATTATGAGAGTTGATGATAATTATGGAATGCTTTAAAAACAGTCTAATTAAATTTACAGTAATAGGTGGAATTTGCTGTTTCCCCCCCCCTCTTTTGGCAATAATAACTTAGTATTGGGCTTTGGCTTTTAAATTTTTCTGCTATATTTATTTGTACTATCCTATTTTCCTGAGCATTTGCAGTTAGTCATCTGAAAAACTGTTAGAGGACTTTCAGAGAAGATTAACCCAAACAATGAATAGCAGAGTGGCAGAAGCCTGAACGTCAAAGGCTGGGCAATGTTCTAAGTCCCATGGAAAGGACAACTTGGTTTGTATGAACTTGAATCCAGGTCTAGTTTTTCATGTGATTCCTCATAAATCACCATGTTAAACATAAAGATTCAGGTACTAGCTGGGTGGTCGTGGTGCACGCCTTTAGTCCCAGCACGCAGGAGGCAGAGCTAGGCAGATCTCTGTGAGTTCAAGGTCAGCCTGGTCTACAGAGCAAGAGCCAGAACAGGCATCAAAACTATACTGAGAAAC
>CABHPQ010174753.1:4922-74558 GCA_902168405.1 Peromyscus aztecus
AGAAAGAAAGAAAGAAAGAAAGAAAGAAAGAAAGAAAGAAAAAGAAAAGAAACCAGTGGCATCTTTGGAGGTTTTGGAGGTTTCTTGTCTCATAATGTTGTGCCAGGACTTTTAAAACAACTTTATTTCATATATATTCCTTTTCTCTACAAGTCTTTTGCATATATATCCTTCAGTTTAGTTTTTTTTTTATAGGATTCCTGAGTGTGCAAACAAGTGAATCTCTGTGTCTATCTCTGTTTCTTGTTCCTTTTCTTCAGCTGTTTTCCTTCTGTTTGTTTTGTCCTACTCTGGTCTTATAGGTTTTTTTTGTTCTATCTCATTATATTTCTTTTTTTAAATTTATTTTATTTTACAATAACATTCAGTTCTACATATCAGCCACAGATTCCCTTGTTCTCCCCCGTCCCGTCCCCCTTCCCTTCCCTCCAGCCCACCCCCCATTCCCACCTCCTCCAGGGCAAAGCCTCCACCGAGGACTGAGATCAACCTGGTAGACTCAGTCCAGGCAGGGCCACTCCCCTCCTCCCAGGCCAAGCCAAGCAACCCTGCATAAGCCCCAGGTTTCAAACAGCCAACTCATGCAATGAGCACTGGACCCAGTTCCACTGCCTGGATGCCTCCCAAACAGATCAAGCCAATCAACTGTCTCACCCAATCAGAGGGCCTGATCCAGTTGGGGGCCCCTCAGCCATTGGCTCATAGTTCATGTGTTTCCATTCATTTGGCTATTTGTCCCTGTGCTTTATCCAACCTTGGTCTCAACAATTCTTGCTCATATAGACCCTCCTCATTCTCACTAATTGGACTCCCGGAACTCCACCCGGGACCTAGACGTGGATCTCTGTTTCCAGATCCCTCAGTCATTGGATGGGGTTTCTAGCACAACAATTAGGGTGTTTGGCCATCCCATCACCAGAGTAGGTCAGTTCGGGCTGTCTCTCGACCATTGCCAGCAGTCTGTTGTGGGGGTATCTTTGTGGATTTCTGTGGGCCTCTCTAGCACTTTGCTTCTTCCTATTCTCATGTGGTCTTCATTTATCATGGTCTCCTATTCCTTGTTCTCCCTCTTTGTTCTTGATCCAGCGGGGGTCTCCCACTCCCCCAAGCTCTCTTTCCCTCGACCCTCGACCTTCATTTCCCTCACTTATGTCCAGGCTGTTCATGAAGATCTCATCCATTTCTCTGTCATTGGGCCATCCCCGTGTCTTTCTTGAGGTCCTGTTTTCTAGGTAGCCTCCCTGGTGATGTGAGTAGCAGTCCAGTCATCCTTGCTCCACATCTAGTATCCTCCTATGAGTGAGTACATACCACGTTTGTCTTTTTGAGTCTGGGTTACCTCACTCAGGATGATTTTTTCTAGATCCATCCATTTGCCTGCAAACCTCATGATGTCATTGTTTTTCTCTGCTGAGTAGTATTACATTGTGTATATGTTCCACATTTTATTTATCCATTCTTCAGTTGAAGGGCATCTAGGTTGTTTCCAGGCTCTGGCTATTTTACTATTAAAAAATCTACATTTGTGGTATAGGTGATGTAAATATAAATTTCTAATTTTGATCCCAACATCAAGATGAGTATATACTTTATTCTTAGAGTCATGATCTCCATGACATAAACTAATAATGTTCAAGTGCTGAACTTCCTTAGGCTGAAATCTACAATATCTTTTTTCTATTAGCCTTACAACAATCTTGACATTTTGACTAATAACATAACACAGATTTCACTAAATAGAAGTACATATAACAATTATTTGTATACATTTTAATTTAGGCCAGTACTATAAAACCACTTGGCAATTCAGAAGAAAATTATATCATGGAATAAAATGGAACAGGTCATGCAAGGAAATCAAAATCCAGAAAACTTACAGAGTACAGGAATGGATGGAAAATACATACTAGCTATTTTATTTTTAATGGCTACTAGTCATTGAGGGAAGAGTCTCTCCAGAGTATCCCATATGAAGTTCCATGGAGCCACTGACACTCAAGTGAGAATAGGAGGCTAGAAATAATTAAAAAGGCTAGATATCATCAATTTATTAAAACATGAATTTTATTCTCATTCTTCAGGCATTACTCAATTGAATGGTAACTTTCTTGATTAATCTTAGTTAGGTAGGAAACAACATTTACAAATACCCACTATGTAGTTAGTATAGATGACCTTTTAAAGAAGAATTATAAGGTTTTAATAGTAATTTGTGGATGTAAGTGACTCTTCAACAGCCTGAATGACAAGATAAATGCTTCACTATAAAGTCATTTCCACATTGCTCCCAGGCGTACTAAGGAATTGCTTTCACTACAGTATCTCAGAATCCCGTAAAGTTGATTTTTGGTAGGGTGTGTGAGCAGCACTGACTGACAACATTTTAAAAGTCATATGTAAATGCAAAATCAATCAAGAATACCTGAGAGAGTTTAGAGGAGAGAAAAGAACATCTAAGGGAACTGCACTTTAAATCTGAAGTCCTACAATGAAACTCTACCAATTAAGTCAATGTGCTATTGATATAAGAATTGAGAAACTGATGAATGGGATAATGGTCTTATAGTCCAATACTCATATGTGATTTATGATGAATGTCACCTCAAAGAGTAGCAACAGTATTTTAAAGAATGTTGCAATGTCAACTATATATTCACTTTCAAATACAATTACTGATCTAAATTATAAGAAAAATAGTTTACCCAATGTTTGTTAAACCTGAATTAGAAAAATTACATAGATTTTAGTCAATGGGATACTATCTCTCTGATCTTAGAGTCAGTGAATATATTTTAAATTAGACAGTAATCCCGAAAAACAGCTTGTTTTTTCTCATTTTCATAATTTCTTTCAGATTTTCCTACAGTGTATTCTGAATCATATTTATCTCTTCCTCTGACTCCCCCCAAATCTACTGCCCCCTTCCTACCACCTAAATTTGTGTCCTTTTAAACCCATAAATTACAATACTTCTTAACAATTCATCAGGAACAAAGCTTTCATACTCTTGGATGATGGACCTTAATCCAATCAAGAAGTGATTGATTACCACAATGATGTTTTGTGGCAGGCTTTCCACTTGGCATGTTTTGCCATGGCAGTCATTATCATAGCCTATAGGACTCATACCTGGGCAAGAACTAGTTATCACTTTTCTCCTCTGGTAGCATATAAAGAATTTTATAGCACTAGGCTAGGAAAGAAGGTTCTCACTGAGTACCAGCTCGAGTTCTTCATGTTTAATAACTCAATTATGTAATATCTTCAGCAATATGGTCTTAACATCAAGTAAAGTGCAAGACAGTAACCAAGAGCAGCAATAATAGGTAATATGGCTCGGGGGCTATGAGACCTCACTGGCAAACTACTCCAAAATAGGTAACCTATTCCAGGCATAGGATTTTTATTTGTTAGCTCCTATTGTCTAGGAGGAGCATTGTTACCACATTATAGAATAGCCCATCCCAGTCTCTGTGTGTCTTTCTCTATCTCCATGCACAATGTGTGTTTTGTGTGTGTGTGTGTGTGTATGTGTGTGTGTGTGTGTGTGTGTGTGAGAGAGAGAGAGAGAGAGAGAGAGAGAGAGAGAGAGAGAGAGAGAGAGAGAGAGAGAGAGAAAGCATATCATAAGATCAAAGTGCCATTATTACATCCTTGGGGTTGTCTTCTCTGGGTCGTTGTTGGCATTCATAGACTTACTACTAGGAAGCACTATTGATTATTTTTTTCCATTGGCAGCTTATTTAGCACCTTCAGATACTATGAGAGCTTGTTCTCAAAGAGGAGGTCTCCAGAACAGTTCCAGCTCTATTTTGAAAATCCTGTGTGCAAAATGTGTGATGTCTTTTCAAAATTTCTTTACTGTTGTGATTATACTCTATTCCAGGCCTTCTGCCCACCCTGTCTATCTCTTAATCCCAATAAAACCTTCATGTTTTTTTCATTTCCCTTTAATGGAATACATCATGTAAAAAAAAAAAGGGCTCTAAAAGGCAAAGAAATGAATAGGATCACCCAGTAAATATCAATAAGGAATTAATAAATATATTTATTTTATATTATTTAAATATATTTATATAATATTTATTATATACATGAAAGTCATGTAGTTATCTTATGCATATGTAAATAAGAATCATATGAGAATATAGGGAAGGGAAGGCATATGCTTCATCAGAGAGAATATCCAGTGAGCAGCTAATACAGTAAATCAGCTCCACAACTCAAGAAATTGCATTTAGAAGTACCATTCCTTCACATGCTCTAGAATATCTGAAATGAGAGAAAAAGAAACAACAAATGTATGTGTTAAAGGGACAATGGTAAGCATTTGGCAAGGATTCTTAGTGGTGACATATCACACATTTCCTGACAAAATAAGATCAGCCAGCACTCCTCAAGGAAAACAAAGTATTTAAGACAATAAATAAACAGACAGACAAACAAACAAACAAATAAATAAGGAGGTCATATTAGGGTCAGGTAAATTCCACCTACAAAGGGAGACACATTAGACTATGAAAGTTGTATTATCTTTCAAAGCATGTTCTAACAATTTATCTACATATCTAATAAAAATCGGTAACACATTTAACCACAGGTAAGTATATGACAGTTCATAGGAGTTAATTGTAATCATCCAGACATCTGAAACTTATCAAGAGAAAATTAATATGGCAATAATGACATGCTGCTAAAATGGAGTACTGTGTAGTATTCAAAAAAATTATGTACAACAAGCAGATATGACACGGTAGAGTAAAAGATACAGGAGGGAAATGACACATGAGCATAAGTGTTATATACGAGTCAGAAATGAGCATCTCTAGGGATAGGAGCCAGGACATGGGTCATGTTGTGGAAATTCACATATTTTATCCTTTTTTAATGGGTTCAATGATGAAAGAACAGCTAAAGATGCACAGCATTGGAACAGCACTTGCCTACTTTAGTAAGGCACACATATCATCTCCCATGCTCCAATTCATTAATTGCTAAATAAAAAGAAAACTAAACAAACAATTGATAAATAGAAATGAGAACATTTTTATACTATAAATATATGAACTAACCATGTGATATTTTGCCTGAGAGTTAATATCGGCATGTTTTTTGGTTTACTCATAATGGGATAAAATCGACCTAGGAAACCAGAGTAGAAGGTGAAAATATAAGAACTGCCAATCAGGGAACAATGATGACAAGCCACTGATGTACTGGACAAATGGTATAAATCAGACTCTGACCCTTGCTCACTCTAGCAGTTGTTTGCTGTAACTGTGAATAAGTTGGTAAACCATGTTAATGTATTTAAGAGTCCTGAACTCCTGTGCATTACACTAATCATAAGCTAGGAAAATGAGAAGAATCCATTCCCTAGCAACATGTGAGTTGGGAGGGGTCCCATCCCCAACTCAAGTCCATCAGAATAACCACTCTGCCTTCTTTCTGTAGTGGGCTAAGCGACCGGTGGAATCCTTTGGCATAGGTGATACTGAAAGATGTCAAGAAAGACTTCTGGGCAGCTGGAAATCAAGTATTATGAAGTTCTGATTCGGGCCTCAAAATATAAACTTCCAGGATATAGGTTACTTGAAGAAAAAAAAAATAGATCTCTGAAAATGACTCACCATAGTTAAAGAATCAGCAGCCAAGAATTACATATAGAATATTCTTCCAACAATATTTTACAGGGTTTACCTTCAAACAATAAGAATTGTGTCTAATCTAAACACTTTTAGTCTTTTTTTTTCTGTTTGTAGTACATTGAAACTGGCTGATCAAGTTTCAAAAACAAAGATTGTTGGATCTTCTTATCTTCCTCAGGCAACCTATTGTCTGGCAAATAAATGATAAATAAACATGATTTTATTAATATTTCCAAATAATGTGAAAGTTGTGTGTGACTTGAATAATTTATTACATTTTGTTATGAATTCAAAGTATATGTTTGCTCTTATCTAATTATCATGGTGTATTTAATATATAATCCATATAAAGACTCAGCTAATATTTATTTTTCAATTATTTATATTAGGCAATGAAAATCATTTTTATTTTCCTTCAGAAAGTGGAAGGAGCTACTGTCTATATGTTATTTAAAAACATTGCTTATTTACGCATGTATGTGTGTGTATGTGTGTACTGCATTTGTGTACATTGCTTATTCAGGTGTGTGTGTGTGTGTGTACATTGCGTGTGTGTGCATTGCTTACTTAGGGGTGTGTGTGTATGTGTGTGTGTGTGTGTGTGTGTGTGTGTGTGTGTGTGTAGTTGTTTGATAGGTTTGGGTAGGTTTGGGTAGTTTTGAAGTGCTGGAGACTGAATCTATGACATTTCACATGCTAGCCATTATTCTCACACTGAGATTTCTGCCCAGACCTTACTTCTATATATTTTCAATGTTTTTCAGTTTTACACTGAAGTGTTTTTTACCTACTCTGAAGACCTAAAATTCATTTTAATGTTTTGTTTCATGTGGCACCACTTCGATGCATAACTCACATAAAAGGTGACTCTTGATTCCGATGAAATTAAAACGAAGGAGTGCTTTGAAGGCTAAAGTCAATAACTGAAGGTGACAGTGTGGCAAAATGACAGAGCACAGCCCAGGGCCTGACACTGCCTTTGATTTCAGTTCTTACCACTTGCTGCTGGGCAAGTGCCTGCAGCAGGAAGTAGGCAGAAGTAGGCAGAGAGAGGGACTTTGCTGTTCTTGTGATCCCTGCTGAGCAAGGTGTTCTTACCTTCCTATCTCTATCTTTAGCTCTATTTGACTTGAATTCCTTTCAGGTTTTTCAAATGATGTAGTGCCTTCTCCCCCTCTCTGAGGGAGTGAGAAGAGCTTATTTCCCTTTCCATATATGTGGAAAAGCTGCATTGCCTAGGTTTTCTTCTAGTGGCCACACACATCTATTTTTTTTTTTTTTTTACAATTTTCTCTCTGATAAACTTAGCATTTTCTATGAACATAACCACAGAAACAGGTGTGTGAAACACAATGATGTTTTCAGTGCTTGTCAAATTTTCACATAAATGAACAAACCATCTTCAACTGCCCCTGTGTACTCAGCCCATCTCAGAGCAGAATTCTCTAGGCTAGTTACTTCATTCCCCAGTGAACAGCAGGTGATGGTATGTTTTAATAGTCACTGAGAAAAATCATTCCACATTTAGAGAGTATATATTGGAGCTCTACTAACTGATTTAAATATGATCCATGCCTTCCAAGAACTGAAATAGAGAAAACAGAGATAAAATCAGGGCATTGTAATGGCTCTAACTTGCTTCATTGATAAAGCATCCGGACACAGTATGGACAAAATGAACGATTTGGGGAGAAGTAGTTGATGTAAAGTGATGGCAACTGTCAGGGAGGTAAGCAAACTTCCTGTATCAGCTGGCTGGATTAAGATGGTGATGCTGTGGCCCTGTGGGGATTTGTCTTATTTCGTTAACACAGGCTAACAGGAAGCAATGGCTATCTCAATGAAAGACAGTCAAGCATCTATGCTAGGGGCAACTCTGAAGATTACAGTAGCCTCGACACAAATCCATCATTCCTGAAAATACAACCTCACAGTGGTGGGCTAGCTATAGCATCCTTTTTGTGCATTCACATTTTTTCCTGTTTTATATTTCACAGTGAAAAAGATAATATAGTTCACCTGAAATATTAGTGGCCATTTGTTGTTGTTATTTTGGTTTAGTTTGGATACTACTGATTTGAAGCATTCATCTCACTGGTAGGAATCCTGGATATAAAGTGCCAGTTTAAATCCAACATTACAGCTCAAAAGGTCAATATCCTTCTAAAAGTGTTTAAGCTCAAACAGCCTAAAAGCATTTTTATGGAGATTAATGAGGCAATTCATGCCTTAGTTGCATTTTATTGTTTGTGTATGAGGAAGAATGATGGTATGTTTTCCCATAATATTTAAGAAACCTAAAAATCCTTGGTGAAAATCTGTCCAGAGAACAAATATTTCAAAATTAAATGTGGACAGTGGGAGCAGGTTGATATGGTTTTTATAAAAGGTCGGTGTCCTTTTGCTGTCTCTTGATAGGTTCCTAGGCTAGGAAAAGCAATGTTAACTCAATAGTGCAAATTTCACAGCAGCTCATTGTTAAGACAGAAGGGATGGGTAGCTTCCCACAAGAAATTCTTGCCTGTCAGGAGTTCCATGTCTACCCCGAGGTCCTCAGAATTTGAGGTTCAAAACATGAATCTTTCTGTACCCTAATCATTCAGTCTCCGGTGGATTAAGGGAAGTTAACCACACTCACAAGAGTCTAATTTATAAGGCAACCTACTGAGACTTAATTTTTATTAAATAAATGATATAGCTATCAAGAGGACTGACTATTTCTATTTACTGATCAGCATATTTACCCCCACAGGCAAGTTCAGTTGTAATTGTATGATTTCATAGCCAACATGGGAATAAAGCAGGAACAATTAATTGGATATTTTATTGCATAGTGTTATCCAGCCCTGTGAGTGTGACATACTCGTCTCACACAGGAATGCAGTAGCAGTGGTCACCAGCTCAGGTAAGGAAAAGCTAGAGCTCATAAGGGAAAGCCTATCACAGTCTTTCAAATGTATAAAGATATTCTTGGATGGACAGTGTCCAGTTAGTTCACAACATGTATCTTGTTTAGTTTAACATGTTTAGGAGTATGGTGCATGGATGAAGATGGTCTCTTCCCAGTGCAGATCTTTGGAGTGTTTCTGTGCCTCTAAGAGAAAAAAAAAAAAACCCAACAAACAAAACTAAGCTCTTACATGTAAACCTAAGTAACATATGCTTCTTTGGCTTGTTTATTTTGTTTGTTTGTTTTGAGACACGTTCTCACTCTATATCAGGCTGGCCTGAAACTCACTGTGTAGCTGAGGCTGGACTCAAACTTGTGCGGATTCTCTTACCTCACTTCACAAGTGCTTGGATTGTGTGAGTGTACCGGACTGGGCTCAGATTATCTCTGCTTGGTAAAATGGCATAGAATACGGCATAGCTCATATTTGCCAAAGGTTAATAATATCTGCTTAGCTAATAAGATGGCTGCTTTGTTTGTTCTTGCTGTCTCCTGGGAGTCACATATCATAGAGCCTTTGGCAGAAAAAAAAAAAAAAATTCTAAAACTGGCCTCACACAAACACTGCTTAAATTGTTTAATCCTAATCACTCCCTCAAAAGGTTATGAGGACAAAGCCCCACAAATCACTCTCTGGGACCTGGGAGGACAGAGAATTAAGGGTTTTTCAACTGCTATTGTGACAAGTCTCTTTAAGCTATAAGCTATCTCTTGTCTGCCTTTTATCTGATGATCTATCCCCTTCACGATAAGCTCTGTAGGCTTGCTTTTGCCTTTTAATTGGGTGAGGCCTATCGTTTTGCTATTCAGTGACCCACTCATAAGCACAATGCTTAGAAGATTTCATTTAAAAGTGCTAGCTAGAAAAGGCAAAGCGGTCAGCAATCTACGAGACAAGCAAGGGAGCAATATTTGCAATATTGGTCAAGTAATCTACAGATATAATTTTGAAAGAATTCACATAAAAAATAAGATAATTCCCAGATGCAAGTTGCTAGAATAAAGAGAAAAAAAGTGAAAAGTAAATACTTCAGGAAATTCTGAACTATATAATTATCCATGGATTTTTTAAAAAAAAAAAATACTTGCTTAGAAGAATATAGACCCAGTACTGGACTCAGTACCATCACATCATTACTTTTGCTAAGGGTTTATCATAGTCTCTATTTTCAAATCTCACCTTAGAAATAAAACTCTTTGTCCAAAAATTCTATTTTTTCCCATTTAAAAAAATCATTTCTTCAGATTTCCCGTCTATGTCCATATTCCTTTTAAATATTTGGATATTTACATTTCTTTTTTTTCCATTTTAATGTTTTATATATAACCTCTTTACCCTAACTCTCAGTTATCTAAATAAATAGTGAAAGGTGTGGTGTCAATAAATGGCCACGAGGACCAGCTGCCATCATGCAGCTCCTTTGGAGATCTGACATCAACATTTTGTAGATCATTGCTTTTCTTAAATTTCTCCTGTCTTACTGATGATGGGTGAGGCTCTAGAGGCTGGACTTTCTCAGAAGACAATACCCCACATATTATCAAGCCCAGCCTTTCCAGTCTAAGCACTGGGACTACATCCAGCGGAAACATATAGTTGGCAGCAGGTGGGTAAGGGTGGCATCCACACATAATTTATTGGAAAAAAATATGAGATCTCATGGGATTGAAACAAGCAGAACTATTTGGACCATTTCATGAAGGGTAATTTGGATTTAAATGTTCTGATATATCACCTTAGGGTCCATTGGAGTCCTCGGGTAATAGAGCAGCAACGTGATAAGGGAAGCAATAATTCTCCTCAGGTCTCACAGATATCTCAGGGGATATTGTTTTCGAGAGTATGTGCTTTCGCCCTTTACAGCCCCAAGAACAATATGTTACCGGGAGCTAAGGTCTTCTGTTTCCCGTGTGCTAATCTTACAGCAAGTAGAACCTGCAAAAATATTTGTACCATGTAGTCATCATACTTGAGGAGGATTTGTCATCCTAACAAGTTTTGGTAGACACACAAAAAACACAGAAAATGTAGTTGTTTGTTTTACCTGAAACCCGTTATGCAAATTTAGGATGCTCACCATGGTATTCACTATGTCCAAATAAATAACATGAAACACAGAGGTTGCATCAAAATCCCCACACACACTGTTAAAGGTTATTCATTTTACACTGGAGGACTTGCACCATTTCTTTAAATCAGCTTGCTGTGTTTATGCTTTAAGTAAGAATTGGTGTTATAAAGAAAGGGTGTGATTTCCACTATAGATTTTCTTTTCTAAGTTACTTTTGATGTAAAAACATTTCATGGTGAGATTTTCATCTATATTACATGTGAATAAAGTCACTATAAATTGATTAAGCAGGCCAAATAAGATCTAACAAATCTCAGCATTTAATAGAGTTTTGCCAGTGCTGATTTCCTTGGAGGTTTTAACCGAAGGGTTTCTAATTCTGAGCTGCAAAAGACTGTTTCCATGAGCAGCTAACTTTCATGGTTTTCCAACTCCTAGCTTTCCCAGGCTATTCATAATACCATCTGATTACCTTCTGGGACATCATCTTTCCCAAAGTTCATACCTAAAGACGGTGAGAAGCTAAAGCTGAGTGTTGTTCTTTGTCATCAAAGAAGTTTAAGAAATGGCTTACAAACTCCTTATATCAGATTATTTCTTTAAATGTTAATTTCTAGTTAGTGTTTTATCCCAGAGATGGTTCTTAGGTGACCAGCATTATGTCTGATCACCTTAATTCATGTCTTTTACAAATCCAGCTTTGGTTATTTATTCATTTACTTATCTATTTATTTTGTTTTTAGTTGTGCATGGAACAATGGAGACATACTGAAAGTACATAAATTAGAAATAGCTACATGTTAAAGTTTGGATACAAAATGTCTCTTGCTATTGGTCACTGAATAATGAGACTGCAGCAGTAGTGCTTTGTTTTTTTTTGTTTGTTTGTTTATTTGTTTGTTTGTTTTGTTTTTTTAATAACACCCAGTAGTTTCCTTTGATGAAATCATTGGGTAGATGCTACAGCAATCCTATCAGGAAATATGTTGTCTATCTTTCCGGAGTTGAAGATACCTATGGTGCCAAAGGCTTGTTGGAGAGTTCATAATCTCCGATGGTGTAAGATGAGACCCTGAATATCATTTTAAAGTGATGTGATGAAGGAGAAAGTGCAGCTGAGCATTTCAGAGTTGAGAATGAATTCTACAGTATTTCAGGTTGTTTTCATTAACCGAAAGAATATTAGTTGTTTTAAGAGGAATAAAAAACCTCTATTAACGAGTATGCCAATGCAGGCATGTTTTTATTGTTTTATTTTGTTTTTAAACAAAGCTCCTCTTACTTCCTTTAAATTTCTAAGCCGGAACTTCAGTCACTATGAATGAGGATGCATTACGTATTATTCTTCAATTTTGTTTTTTTTTTCCTTTCAGAAAGTATTTGAAATGAATTTGGAAATACTAGAAAAATATTTCAATTATAATTTCTGTATCTTTTATTTGGAATATGTTTCTTTTCTTAACATATAGTTTATAAAGATGGTATTACATTCATAAATTGTCAAATATTAAAAATATCATAGAAGTTTGAAGTATGTGTAGTTATCAACATCTCTTTGGCCATACTGTGGTAGAAAAGGCCTTTAGGTTCTTGGGAGAGGAACAATTATAAAACATGATGCTGATCTTGACTGCACATGTGTGATGGTATTGTGTTCCCCAAAATATTGTGCATGCTAATAAACTTATCTGGGGTCAGAGAACAGAACAGCCACAATATTAAACATAGAAGATAGGCAGTGGTAGCACATGCCTTTAATCCTAGCACTCCAGAGGCAGAGATCTACCTGGATCTCTGTGTGTTCAAGGATACAGCCAAGCATGGTGACTCACACCTTTAATCACAGAAAGTGAGCCTTTAATCCCAGGGAGTGATGGCAGAAAGCAGAAAGGTATATAAGGCATGAAGACCAGAAACTAGAAGCTTTTAGCCTGGTTAAACTTTCAGGCTTTTGAGAAGCAATTCAGGTGAGATCCATTTGGATAAGGACACAGAGGCTTCCAATCTGAAGAAACAGGATCAGCTGAGGAATTGTGAGGTGAGGAAGCTGTGGCTTGTTCTGCTTCTCTGATCTTCCAGCATTCACCACAATAACTGGCTCTAGGTTTGTTTTTATTAATAACACCTTTTAAGACTCGTGCTACACACATGTTTTCAGAATATCCTTTAATTTAAATGATTTATGCTAGTCATCCGATTAAAACACCTCTTAAAGATCTGTGTTCTTTATTTTTATTTAGAAATGGCTGGATAAGTACTACCTATTCTGAAGAACAAAAGAAAGAAAGAAAGAAAGAAAGAAAGAAAGAAAGAAAGAAAGAAAGAAAGAAAGAAAGAAAGAAAGAAAGAAAGAAAGGAAGGAAGAAAGAAAGGAAAAGAAACACATTAGTTTAGTTTAAAATATTTAATTTGAAAAGTATTTTTTAATGTCTCAGTCTTTTTGAGTTGAATCTTTAAATAACTTTTAATGAGCAGTCTTCAAAATTTCAAGCCATCAAAAAAAAAACACATTTGGATTCATTCAGTTACCAAATGGTATTGATTTGTTGCATACTTCTGTCAACAGACAAAATTATTTGATATTTTCTGCTTATTTGTGAAAACTAGTTAATGGGAGTTGATTTTGTTACTTTTGCTTGAATGCAGAGAGCAAATGTACCTGGTAGGTTGGTTTTATCTTTGAGACAAAGATTCTTCACAAGGAATTGAAGCAGAGTCTGACATCTCCCTAAAGCCACATTCAAGTTTAAACGGATTGGTGCGTTCTAAGTTACAGATCACGTATCCAACCTGTTTTCAAGTTCTCTAGAGTATAGCCAGTCTGTTTTATAACCACTGCCTATTGACAACCACCTGTACTGGCTGGTTTTGTGTGGCAACTTTACACAAGCTAGCGTCATCAGAGGAAGGAGCATCTGTTGTGGAAATAACTCCATGAGATCCAGCTGTGAGGCATTTTCTCATTTAGTGATCAATAAGGGAGAACCCAGCTCATGGTGGGTGATGCCATCCCTGAGCTGCTGGTCCTGGGTTCTATAAGAAGGTGAGTGGAACAAGCCATGGGAAGCAAGCCAGTAAGCAGTCCCCCTCCATGGCCTCAGCATCAGATCCTGACTCCAGGATCCTGCCTGTTTGAGTTCCTGTCCTGACTTTCTTCAGTGATGAACAGCAATGCTGAAGAGTAAGCCAAATAAACTCTTTCCTCCCCAGCTTGCCTGTTGGTCATGGCATTTCATCGCAGCAACAGAAACCCTGGCCAGCATGTGTTTATTGCTTCTGAGGTCAGAACTTCAAATGGCATAGGGTTTCAACTCTGTTCCACTTCTTACAGACCTCTCACCTCTCAGAACCACAATACTCTGGAACAACCATCTAAAACATGACCCCTGCAGGAGTAATTTACCTCAAAACCCAGCAACAATGAAATTGACAGTCAAATTAGTGAAATATAAGTAAATATAAATTCTTGTGAGCTATGTTAAAAGTACAATAGAGTAACTACTTCCCAATTAGGGACATTTGGGAGTATTAAATTTTATTTTCTTTCCATTTCACTATGTTTTTATTTGATACTGTTGCTGACCACAGGGAAAAAAAATGACTGTTAGTTTGAATTATTTTTTACTCTGAAAATTCACTTTATTCACTTTATCATCACTTTCAAAAGAAATGTATGTGGTCAAGACACAGGCCTTAAGCCATCTTTAATGCCCAGGCTGGCCTCAAACTCACAGAGATCCACCTGGCTCTGCCTCCCGAGTTCTGGGATTAAAGGCGTGCACCACCACCACCTGGCTTTTTTTTTTTTTTTTTTTTGGTTATAATGCATCATTTTCTGATCAAATTCGGTTTCCATCTAGATGAAGCAGATGTATAGAGATGGCCTAGGTGTCTCCTATCTTCTCCCACCATGCTGTCTCGACCCGACATAGGTGGTTTTTTGTTTGGTTTGTTTTTTTTATAATCAATAAACATAAACTGGTGTACCATTATCACCCAACATCCATGGTTCTGTTAGAGTTTATTTCTGATGTCATAAATTCTATTGATAAACTATGCATATCTAGAATTACGGTATTGTACCTATATAAAAGCTTCACTTGTTCTAGCAATCATTTGCGGTGTGCCTAGTGTGCCGATCCATCTGAATATGCCAAACCCCTAGCAACCACTAACATCATATTTTTGAGCATTCCAGTGAGATGCATAATTCAACTGGAGTCATACAGATTGGCTTTTCAAATTGGACTCAGTCATTCAGTAGCATTGTTCTAAGGTTCCACAGTTGTTTTCAGGCCTCGGTTGCTGATTTCCTTTTAGTGCTATATAATGATAAATTGTCTGCCTGAAACAGCTCATTCCATCAGTGGCTGTTAGTAATGTGGATTGAGTTCACATCAGATAATTAAGCTACTACAATACCTATGACCAGACTGCTGTGTGGACACGCACTTTAAGCGCAGTTGGATAATGGTGAAAAGTAGGGATTGCTGGGTTGTATGGCGAGTCCATGTTTAGTTCGAACTTTCCTAGGTGGTTGTTTTATATTGCTTTATTACCAGCAATGAAGAAGCATTCTTGTCATTCCTAATGTTTGCAACAATTGCCTTTGTCATTGTTTCTGATTTTCCCTACTTCAAAATTTATGGTTTAGTGGTGCATAATTGTTTGGATTTGCACTTAATGATTTTAAGATAGTGATCATCTCTTTTCCTATAATTTTCTCCTTTGTCATTCCTGCTGAGCTCTTCTTTCAGATCATTGGCCCATATTTTTCATCAGGCTACTCATTTTCTTAATTGAGCCTAAAACATGTGTGCATGTTAAATAACCGTTCTTTATCTGATAGGCCTGTAAAACTATCTTCTCCCATTATGTGTGCTTCTTCCATTTTAATTTTCTTAGCATCACTTTCAGCAGATCAGAGGTTTTTGATTTTAATGTAGTCTTGCTTTTTTTTTTTTCTCATGGATCTTGTCTAAAATGTCATCTGACATCATAAGACATCTAGATTTGTTCTTAGGCCTTCTATAAGTAATTTTACATTTTTGTATTTTAGGTTTGTGATGGATTTTAAACAACAACAAAAAATTCTACAGTGTGCAAAGCCACTATCTGTACTAGCTTTTTATGTGTGCATGTCCAGTTATTTCAGATTCATTTGTTGAGAAGACTTTTTTTTCTGTATCACATTGCCTTTCCTCTGTGTGAGGGGCAATAGATGACAGCTATGTTAGTATATTTCTAGTGTCTCTTTGCTTTCTTATTGATATCTGTGCTTATTATTTCACTTTCTAGTAAATACAACAAATCTAATTTTCTTCACTTAAAGCAAGCATGAACTCTTTAAAGAAGAAGGACTCCTGAGCCTCTGTACAGTGAAATAGGTAGATCATGAAGAGTGAAAGCCAAGATCAGCTCAGCTAGAACAGCATGAGCCTGGGCAGGGCCTTGGGTTCTACCTTTGCACTGGCAAAAGCTGCTGGAGGCTTGTGAAGGCAGTAGTAATATTGTGAGACTGAAAGTTAACCTTTAGTTCTTAGAAAATGACAACAAAACATTATGGAAAAGTACAGTGACCAATGGGCTTTGTCCACATAAGCCCTGCCAACTCTTGTCTCTGGCCACACAGCTAGAAAGTTTCCAAGTGGTGGCCCTGACCAAATTCCATCTTGGTCAGTATTTAAAATTTTAATAAAATCTTGCTTAAATTCAGCCAAAATGGTGGACCTGGTTTTTCCCACAAATTAAGTATCTATCTTGTGTAGGATCAAGATATGATTTTGGCATATTCTATCTGAGAAAACACATGGACATACATTCTCATGAAAAATGGGCTGTGTCAAGAAGGCATCTCATTCTGAATATAACTTGATAATAAAGAAGAGAAGATGAAATCAAGATGAGAAAGCAGTGGGCTCTGAGACAAAGCAACAAAAGCACTAAGTTTTGTTTTTATTTAAATTTTTTTTCATTTTGCGTTACAACCACAGTTCCCCCTTCCTCCTCTTCTCCTATCCTCCTCCATCTCCCCCTCCCAACCCTGCCGACAAATCCCCATCCACTCATCATAGGGGTTAAGGCCTACCAAGTTGGAGCAAGACTAAGCCCCTCCCCACTGCAGCAAGGCTGAGCAAGGTATCACACTATAGGGAATAGGTTCTTAAAAGCCACTTCATATACCAAGGATAAGTCCTGGTTTTTGTCTTTGGCATTCCTGTTGTATTTAAAAGACAGTGTAGCTAGGTCTTGCAGGTGGAGTCCAAGGGGCAAGGTGGAAAGTCATTCATAGTTGGGGGAGGTGGCACCTGCCTTTAATTCCAGCACTCAGGATGCAGAGCCAGGCAGATCTCTGTGAGTTCGAGGCCAGCCTGGGCTACATACAGAGTGAGTTCCAGGAAAGGCACAAAGCTACACAGAGAAACCCTGTCTCAAAAAAACAAAACAAAAAACAAAAAAGGGAAAGTCACTCATACCCTGCAGACAGCACTCACATAGAGGATTTTAAGAGAAGAAGGGACACAGAGTGTGCCTCTGGAAACAAAGGATGAGGAGAGAGGAAGAATGAGAGAAAAAGAGAGGAAGAAAAGAGACAGAAAGGGGGAAGAGAGGAGGTGCAGACGCAGCCTCATGGGAAGAGAAAGAGAGAAAGAGAAAGTTGGCCTGAGCCCACCTCTTAAAGTGGGCTTAGTGCATGCACAAATGGGCCAGTAGGATGACATTGTCAGGACCCTGAGCAGGCCAAGGACTACCTGCCTACTGGCTAGGTCCCCAAGGGGCTGGGCAGGTAATGTCTAAATGTTACCATATCTCTATCTCGCTTTTTCTGTATTATAAAAAGGTGAGGAGTTAGAAGGGGATAGCTAGTGAGGTGGAAATGAGGAATGGTGAGTTCTTGAGACTGTTTCCTGCTGACTTGAAACAAAGTGGGGAAGGGGAAGTTAGGAGTCATGCACAGCAGGAAGTGTGAGTAAAGGAGCGTTCAGTTAGCTGTATGCTAACTGTATGTAACAGTTATGTAACAGATCCTGGAGACCTCAGGCATCTCTGTTCCTTAAGGAAAATGAGAAGGCAGGTTGCTAGGATTAAAAAAAATAGATTGAATAGGGCTAGCTAGGAACGAGTAATAACTGCCAGAAATAATGAAACAGAGAAGTGCCCTGGCTATACAGAAGCAACAAGGGTAAATGAGTGAGACATGAAAGCAGATATACCCTTCATTGGGACATCTTGGTAAACCAGGTTCCAGTTGCTGGGTAGGTGCCCACTTGAGCCTGGAGAGGTGATACCAGCAATAAAATCTCAGGAGCTTGGGGGAATGGGACACCAAATCAAAGGATGTACTCCAGGAGTACAGGAGCCATCACATCTGCTGTTTCTCTGGAGATGGGAGATGCCTCTATTCATCCTATAAACATGTCAACACGTAAGGAGATAATGGAGTTATTGTGAGTTGGCATGTGGGTACAGTTAACTTGCTAGTATTTGTCCAGTTACCATCAATGGAGCTGGTATAGGGGCTGGCATGTCTGGAGGATCCCCTGCAGGTTGGCCTTGGCATGAGTCTGGCAGGAGAAGTGGACCTGTGCAGGAACTTACAGGTGTCTGTAAAACAACTGGAACAGATTTATATCTTGGTGTCATAGCAAGAGGCTAGAAATTTAAGGACTCCTGAAAACTGTTTGTAGTCAGTGCTCTATCAGTCTATCAAAACTGCATTTATCAGTGCTGAAACTTTCAACCTCCAAAATTACATCTGAAACCAGTTTATCCTGTACCATGAAGTCTGTGAATGAGGGACACCTGTCTGTACTTTTAACAGGCAACATACTAATGAGCTACCAAGGTGCTTGTAGCCTTACAGTGGAGGGCAAGCTGTAAAAGTGGCAAGTCTATTAATACCTTTGTCATCAAACACCATGAGATCTGAGAAGGGTAAGTAAATGAGCAGAAGTGAGACAGCTTTCCAGCTGCCTAGGCAGTCCCCAGTCTCTCTATGGTCATGGAGCGGGGAGCACAAGTCTCAGAAGCAGTACTTGCCTTTAGCTGCTAAGCCCAGAAGACTAATAGATTTTTTGTGGAGTAGGAATTTGGAGAGACTGACCCAGCTTGACTTTGCAGCATGGGACAATTGATCCCCCAGTGTCCTGTTACCCAGTCCTAGCAGGGTCTAGGTAGTGTCAGAGTGAAAGGCAGTTGTTTTGCTCAGTGGCTGGCTTTGCCACATCCAAAGCAAGCCTCGAGGTGGAAGCTCTTCCATGGCCATCCATCTTCTTGAGAAGATACAGGATGCTGCCAGGGGTGTCCTGTCTCTCTATCATAAAAAATGTTTATATTAAATCAGATCTCTAAAGGTGTTTGAGGATCAGGAGAACAAAACTTGTCAGGTATATCTAAATTAGACAAAGGTTGTTTAGGCTTAACTTTGTTTAGTTAAATTAGTTAAATCTGAATATACAGTTTTCCCAACTGACGATTGGTTACATCTACAAGTTACAGTTTATCTGTGTTAGTAAAGCAAGAAAGTTAGGCATATATTCTTAAATTTATCTCTGTTAGCTTGAATAGATCTAAGATAAGGAGAGACTCTTTGTCAGACTATATAGGCATCATCAAATAGGAACATCTCAGTGTTTGGTGTTTAGCTGTAGTCCTAAGATACATAAAGCAAAACCAAGTTTTAGCATTGCAAGCAATTTAGTTTCAATATCAATGGACTTATTCTTAGGTTGCAAAATCTGGCTGCCAGCAAGATTCATCCCTGTACATGAATGCAGAGGTGCAGCTTTAATATCTCAGTAAGCCAGCATTGTTTAAAATCCTATCTTTTACAAACCTTGTTTTTAGGACAGGACAGAAATTATCACATAGAAATTTATCCAATCCAAAATAGTTTGATGACCTGATATCTCCTGGTGGACCTGTCACCCTTACTAAAGATGGCAGTGAGGTCAAGACTCTCTTTTTAACCTTAGTCGAGATGGTGACTGCCCACATGGTCATCCTCACCAAAGATGGCAGTGAAGTCATATGGCCTGTCTGTCTTTGACCTTAGCCAAGATGGTGCCTTCCCACATGGTCAACCAAACCATGGCAGACAACGTGGTGTTTTCCAGAGCAATTTAAATCTGAAGTTACAAGTTTTTAGGTATTTAAAACATACCCAATTTCTTAGCTATTATCTCTCTCTCTCTCTCTCTCTCTCTCTCTCTCTCTCTCTCTCTCTCTATCTATCTCTATTTCTATCTCTATCTCTATCTCTATCTCTAAAAGTAGAACAGCATAAATAATAATTTTCTCTGAGCCCAAGCAGCTAGCGAGCATAGCAGAGCTGTTAGCAAGACACACAGAACACAAAATTTTAGACATTCAAAAACAAAGCAAGCATACTGTGGTCACATTCACACATTCCAACAGAAAGACAAACAAAAAAGGTTTCCCAGGAAACTGTGTCAGCTGACGAACTTAAAAATCCTAAAATAAGGGTTGACAGTATCAAACAGCAAGTGAGAAACCATAAGAATGAAAGACGTTGCCTGGCCAAGGTGGTGGAGGCCGTGGCGTCAAAGGTGGCTGGCCACTGTCAGTCCAAGTGCAGGCAGCAGCCCACCTCTTAAGGCAGGCTTAGTGAATGCACCAATGAGCTACATAGGCTGATGTTGTCAGGACCCTGAGCAGGCCTAGGCACTGCCTGCTTACTGACTAGGTTCCTAAGGAGCTGTCCAGGTAGTGTCTAAATGCTAACAATTTCTCCTTAGGAAACTCTCTCACTCTAGAGAAGTCTTTCTCGCTGTTCCTTAATAAATCTTTATCCACTCTACAAAATAAAATAAAATAAAATAAGACACAGCTTGTTGAACTGAGAGTCATTTGGAATACAGGAAAGCCTTATATTAAAACGAGTTCTGATTCTTCAGGCCATATTTTCAAGTAAGGGTGCTTTTTACTACAGTACTGGGGTCATGATTTCAACGTCTCGGGTCATGTGGAGCTAGTTGATGGGGAACAAGGCACAGTGAGGTGGAGGAGCTGAGACTCGGAACGTTGTCAGGATTCATCTATGTGGTTAAAAAAAATTATAGCAAATGTGCAGGGTTAGAAGGCTGCAAGTTCGTATCAATTTTTCCTTACTATGAGAAGTTTAAACGTAGACAGCTACAGGAGCTAGATGTATGCTTTTGAATCCTGGAAGGCTTCTAAATCATGCATTCATTCATAGTCATATAGACACTGATGGAAGTAACTGAATGGATGAAATTATTTTATCATGCCTAACACAAATTAGGCACATGTCACAATTCCACCTACTTATTTTGCAAGCATTTATGATTTATTGACTGATTGAGTCTAGTCAACCTTATGTCTTTAATTATGATCTTCATTTTGTAGATGTGGAAACTGGGAAGAAGGAACATGAAATAATTTGCCAAACCTATGAAATCCAAGCTGACTAAGTAGAGACAATACAAATACCAATTTCCATAGAAGAACCTTCATATTTAGAGACAAAGGAGTGTACATATATGCCCAGATTTTGAATCACTGTATAAATGATAACTGATAAGCTTAATGCTATGATTGTTGATGCCCTAAGTTTTTCCTAGTTCTAAATATGTTAGAGGATAGAATGATTATAAAGGAGTAGCAATAGAATAAATATAAAGTAGAAATGTTTGATTAAGTATTAAATCTGTTGGCAAAAAAATATAGTCTACATTTCTTTAAGAAAGTGAGTGAATTCAGAAGTTTCTGTTTGTTTGTTTGTTCCTATTCAGGTTTGCTTCATTTTCTTCTCTCTCTCTCTCTCTCTCTCTCTCTCTCTCTCTCTCTCTCTCTCTGCCTGTTTGTTTTCTAATGAGAGAAAAAAACTGTAGAAAAAACTGTAGATTTGGGTGTATGGGGAAGAAGGGGGGATTAGGAAGGAATTGTAAGAGGGGAAACTGTAATCAGAATATATTGTACAAAAATATCTTTCCAAGAAGAATTAAAAATCAAAAAAGAAATATTTAGGAATATATTATGTTATGGGAACAGTAAGAGGTAGATTTTTACAGGGTTTCTCTGTGTAGCCCTGGCTGTTGTGGAGGTCCTGTCTATAGAACAGGCTGACTTCAAACTCAGAGAGCTCTTTGCCTCTCTCTGCCTCCTGAGCTTAGGATTAAAGGTATACAGTATCACTAAGAAGAAGATTTTTTAAGAGATATTTTAGCAATGTAAGAATATACAACCATTAATACACATTAATACATACTCTGTAATTAGAATTTCTGAGACATTAAGTCTTCCATTTGAGAAGGATATGAGGGCCTGAAGATATGGTTCAGAGCTTAAGAGTCCTGACTGTTCCTCTAGAGTACGCAAGTTTGATTCCCATAACCCATATGGTGACTCAGAACGGCATAACTCCAGAGGCTCTGACACCCTTTTCTGGCTTCCAAAGGGACCAGCCTAGCACACATGATAAACAAACTTACATGGAGCCAAAATATCAATACACATTAATAACAAAATAAAAGAAGGATATTGGTTATTCAGTTAAAAATCGTCAGCCATGAAAACTTATATGGATAAAGTGGGTTTTATTTAGAACTATCTATGTATATACACATATACACATAGAAATATATATGTATATACACATACATGCATATATGTTGCATGCATATTTTATACATGCACATATGTACCTATATGCATGCAATAACAATTAATGAAAAAGAGGCTCTAATTTAAAAGAGAGCCCAGAAGGTTATGTTGCAGTGTTTGAAGGTAAGAAAGGGAAAGGGTAAGTGATGGAATTATATTATAATTTCATAAATAAAATAAAAGCAGAATGATATTTATCACACTAAAAGTAGGAAATGAAGTACTGAGTAATAATAAAAATATGAAATAATATAGAATACCATAATAAGATTTAACAAAGAACATTCATAGATATGTGAGTGGATTGTATAAAAACATGTTTTACTGAAGCCATTGGTTTTGAGACTCTATATTTATCCACACTATATGTCCTTTTAAAACAAATTTGAGTAAGCCATCCTATTAAGAAGTTTATCTTGTTAAGAGCACATGAATCAATTGAGAGCATGGGGATAAAAGGTTTTGATGCTGACATAATGTGTTTACATAGCAGATATTATGCTATAGGCCTTTAATCCCAGCACTTTGGAGGCCAGGGCAGTAAGATCAGCGTGAGTTTGAGGTCAGCCTTTTCTACATACTGAATTCCAGCCCAGCCATGCTGAATAGCATTAGTGAGACCATGTTTAATTTTTTTCTCTAAAGGAGAAAGAGGTGTTTGCAATGTATTTTGACTCAGTCCCTGAGGCTCATGTCATCTTTAAGGAGTAGGAATAGACTCTGTTTATATATCTAGGTACTACAGCCAATGAATATGTGAATCAGGGAAATCTTTTTTTTCACACATATAGAACTACTTAGAGAGAATTGGTCATATATCTTAAAAACATACTAGAAATTGTTCAACCAAAGTACATACGCTGGTAAAGAATTGCCATCAGACAAAAGATTATCTGATTACAGAATGTCACTAAGGTTAAAGAATGGCATTGGGAGGTGGCTCAGTGGCTAAAAGTCCTTGCTGCACAAGTATGGGAACCTGAGATTGAGCCCCTGAAATCCATATAAAGCATCACACAGACATGACATCACAGAACCCCACAGTGAGATTGAGAGGTGAGCAGAGTAAACTCTGCATGTTCTAGGAGTAACCTGGAGGAGCAAGCCTCAAAGTACAAAAGGTGCCTGTCTCAAGGTATAAGGCAAGGACCGATGCCTAAATCTGTCCTCTGATGTCCACCTGCACACCTTGGCATGCATGTGCCTGCACACATGCACATGAACACATAAACCCACTCATCATATATGTGTACACATACATGCAGTCTCACATACACAGGGACAAACACACAGTTATTAAAAGAAAAGGACTTAAACCATTTTGAGAGTGAAATAACTAGCTAAAACTATCCTGATTTTGTAATTTAATAAAATAATACTCAGAGATAATGGATAAGCTCCACAGCTGGTCAATAAGAGATTCTAGCAAGGAGCATTTATGAGGAAGGCTATAACACACAGTTTTATTTAAAGTAAATTCAATGCATGCTGATGTGGATAATTTTCAATTGCTGTACAACCAGTTTCTTGGAGCAAATCATACTAACACATAGGTGTCAGGTTTCAATTTGTAGAGATATTGAACAAGAGAATCTTACATACATACTATCATATTGATAAACACACTGGTGTTCTGATTTGGGGAATTTCATCTCCTTTTTAAAATGCACATTGTCTTAATTTATATTAAACCAGACTTAATGTTTAGAACTTTAGCCTATAAAACAATTAAAATAATGTGTATGACATTCATTTCCAGACTTTTCATAGCAAGATTCAAGTAAAATACCAGACAAGACACCATATTTATCAGAATTATCATACTTTAAGGATTGTTTCAACTGCACTTGTAGAATGCATCCTGTTTATCCCTGTAGTTATACTATGGTGCCTCTATCATTGGACTACATATCTGTATTTGAACACATTCAACTTAAAGTATGAGATATACTAGTGTATATATAATAGACATATTAGTAGATTTCTCCATAGTTATAAAGTTATGGTCTTTTGGAACTAATAGATGGTTATTATTAAATTAATGTATTTTATTCCAAAAGTTATATTTAACATAATAGGTAATAAAATCATGTGGCTTTCCCATAATTTTTTTTCAGTGGGCTAGGTTTTGAACTAATTTGATTATAATAGTCATTCTGTATTATGCTGAAGAAGTTTGATTAGATAATTAAATTAACCGTGACTTTGCAACTGACGTTGGGATATTTTGAGAGAGCATGCAGCCTTTTACCTTCTGATTTATTCAAACTTTGACCTGGCAAGTCTTTTCTCACCTCTAAATTAAACTAAGGCTCAGTTTCCCAGAGTAATAATATTTTAATAAATCTTAATAGCACAGTGTGGATTATCATAAATGAATTAGCATTCTTTTCATTATGAGTATTCCTAAAACACCGGCACAGGAAGGTTTAACATAGTGGAAAACTAACCAACCACCTCCTGTCTCCCTAATCATTGAATTCATCACTTGGTCACTTTAGTCTTTCCTGAAGTCACAGCTTTTCTATTGTAACAACATTGTAACTATCAATTTTAGTTTAGAATCATAACTAGCTGTCTATATCAAACATCTGCCTATTATGCTTAATCACATACAAAGCAATTTGGTCACATAGCAGGAATGTCCAGAGTGGGTAATAAAAGAGTTTCTCTAAAACATCAGAGCCTGCGCTCCATATAGATCTCAGTCACCACAGTTTTAAGACATCATCTATATGTTCAAAATGTGGCTTCCTCTCATTTAGATATTACAGTGTTGTTAAGAGGGGCAAAGTAGGAGATAAAGGGAAATGTCCATCAAGAGTATCGCCTTATTTTGTTCAGGAGGTAATAACAGAATACTGTAGAACAGATAATTTGTCAACAGTGGATATCTATTGCTTACAATTTTGAAGCCTAGGGAAGCCCAAGATCAAGGAATGAGCAGATCTAGCAGGATGAGAAATGGCTTCCTTATTTACAGCAGCATCATTTGGCTGATCCCTACATGATGAAGGAACATCATCTTTATTATGTTCATTTTGTAAATGTGGAAACTGGGATGAAAGAACATGACATAATTTGCCAAACCAGGCTTAAAATTCAGGCTGCTTAAGTAGAGCCAACACAAATACCAACTTCCCTAGAAGAACCTTCACATTTAGAGGACCAAGGAGCATAAATATATTCCCACATATGGAATCACTGTATAAATGATAACTGATAAGCTTGATGCTAAGATTTTTGATACTGTTTTTTTCTTATTCTGCATATGTTAACAAGATAGATTGATTATCAAGAAGTAGCAATATAATAAATCTAACACATTAGAGATGTTTGATTAAATGTCAAATCTGTAGGCAAAAATAACTACTTTCCTTTAACATGAGCGCATTTAGAAATTTCTGTTTGTTTTATTTTGCCCTGTTCAGGTTTGTTTGATTTTCCTTTCTTTTCCCTTTTCTTCCTTCCTTCCTTTCTTTCATTTTCTTCTCATAACATTTTTATTCTGCTCACCATGCCATCTGAAATCTTATTCACCCTTTACCTGGATTCTTTTCACCCTCCCTCTATAATTCTCACCTACCCATAGGTATACATATAATTCCTAATAAAGGTACAAATTCTCATTACTTAATCATGAAATTTCCCTTTACCTCCTAATACCATCTAATTAAAAAATAACTTTATAAAGAAATGTAAGGTGGAGAAACATACATGCAATCTATAGTATCCAGTTAAGTCAATATTCTTCCTTTTTCTTCTCTAATACTTTATAACCGGACCAGAGTTTCCCCTCCCTCCACTCCTTCCAGTTCCATCCCCCACCTCCCCTCCCCCCCAGATACACTCCTCCTCTGTTTCCCTTCAGAAAAGACTGAGCCTCCCAAGGATATCAACCAAAGGCATTATAGCAAGTTACAATAAGACTGGGGACTATCTGGGCTCATAGGAGCTCACAGAGACTGAACAGACATCCAGGGTTCATGTACAGGAATAACCTAGGCCCTTTGTATATATGTCACAGTTGTGTAGCTTAGCCTTCCTAACTGTGGGAGAAGGGGCTGTCTTGACTCTCTTGCTGGCTTTGGGGACCCAATTCCTCATACTGTGTCGCCTTGCCCAGCCTTAAAGCAAGGCAAGGTGCTTAGTCTTCCTACAACTTAATATGCCATGTTTTGTTGGCATCCATGGGAGGCCTTCCATTTTCTGAATAGAAATGGGGGAGGACTGAATGGGAGAGAAAGGAGAAGAGGAGGGCAGGTAAACTGCAGTTCGGATGTAAAATTAAAATAAATAAATAAATAAATAAATAAATAAATAAATAAATAAATAAATAAATAAAGGACTAGGAACAAACATTCTTATCAGGGCTGGGCAAGGCAACTCAGTAGGAGGAAAAGTTCCCAACAGCAGGCAAGAATCAAAGATACATCCACTCCTACTGTTAGGAGTCCCACAGAACCACCAAGCTAACAACAATAACGTAATTTCAGAGAACCTAGTGCAGACCCATGTAGGCTCCTAGGTTGCAATTTCAATCTCCGTGAGCCTCTATGTCCCTGCTTAGTTGATTCTGTGGGCCATGTTCTCCTGGTGACATTGACCCCTCTGGCTCCTATAATTCTTCCTCCCCCTCTTCTATAGGGTTCCCCAAGCTTCAAGGGAAGGGACCCGGGACCCGATAGAGATCTCCAATTTGGGCTCTCTCTGTGGCTACTGCTTGGGAGTGGGTCTCTACACCTGTTCCCATTAGCTATCAGAGGAACCTCTGTGATGACGAGTGGGCTGGACATCAGTTTATGAGCACAGCACAATATCGTTAGGAATCGTTTTATTGATTTTTTTTGTCTATCCTGGGTCTCTGAGCTGTCCAGTCTCCTGGTCCTGGACATCCAGGCAATTGTGGACATAGGATCTCTTAAAAAACAAACAAACCAATCCTCTGCCTTTCCAGGAATGCCCAATTGCTTGTTGCATTTGTGCTCCATGGCAAGGTAAACTGTAAAAGAGGCCTTGCTCTTAGTCCACGTAACTGGGAAATTTGGACCATCGTTACACAAAACTCAGCCACAATTTTTATGCAGTGAGAGCATAAAGAAATTAATGTCACTTGGGAGGCAGAGGCAGGCAGATCTCTGGGAGTTTGAGGCCAGCCTGGTCTACAAAGCCAGTTCCAGGAAAGTTGCAAAGCTACACATAGAAACCCTGTCTCGAAAAACCAAAAAAAAAAAAAAAAGAAAGAAAAAGAAATTAATGAAATTAATGTTAGGTAGACAGTTAAGGTGATTTCAAATTATGTTTGGTTTATGTGAGTGTAATTACTCAGCCTAATTTTCCTACTTTCATCTATCTCCCAAACACCATTCCCTTTAAAGACTTCATCACTGTTCTCAACAGTAGATCCAGGCGTTTTCTTTTTTCTTTTTTTAGTTCTTTTGAGCTTTCAATTGCCCAGGTGCAGTGTTCTATACATTATCCACAACTAAGCCCTAACTTGGTGGGTGGGCTGTCCTGCTGTCCTGCTGCCCTGTAGAATGTGTGTTCGTTGGAGCCCTTGTTGTAGAGGTCATTTACAGATCACTGTCTTCTGTCCTGCCCTTCCAACATTTTCGCTCTCCTACTCTCCCAAAATCATCTTTGCTGTCCTTATGATTTTGTGACTATCAAATTTCTCCCAATTATGAACAACCAGCTGCCTTCTGTGTTCATTTGCCATTTACATCTCCTGTCTTCCTAGTCCTACATCTTGGATCTAGCCATTGACACTTTTATCAGATCAATTATTTTATCACATATCCATTTATCTTCAATACCCTAAGGGCTTTCCATAGATCATTGATCATGAAAACCATATGAAATATGGTCATTTGCTTTGTGATGTGCCTGGTTAGTATGAATCTCTACATTGTTACATGAAGCCCATTGTTTAATTATACCCAAGCACATGGAAAGGGAAATAGGAGGCCTAAATTTCATACCACTGTAATCCCTTGGAATACCTGAGGTATAATCTCTTTCTACTTTGTAAATCATATTATACCTATGGATAGGTAGGAATTATAGAGTGATGGTGAATGGTGAACAAAATTTCAAATGACATGGTGAGCACAAAAATGTGGTGAGTAGGAACTGAAAATTATTTTGCTTTATCTTTCCCAAACATTTTCTCCAAGCAATGAGAATCTCTTGATTCTCTGTGTACCAATGTTTTGGAACCATATAGATTAAAACAGCTTTTTATGTCAACACAATACTACCTTAAATGGATGAATAACCCCAATTCCCAGACACATGAAAGGGTGGAGGTCAAGTGGACAGAGGCAGAAATTATAATTTTCATGAGGGAGGTGACAGGAGTGACTAATATCTCAAATAACTCATGACTGTCTCATATCAATCTTCAATCATTAGGCTTTAGCTCACCAGGAATAATACATCTTCTCTCTGTTTCTCTCTGAAACATTGCACAAGCTTATATTTGTCATAGTTTACCTGTCCATTATAAGAGAAGGACACAAACATAGGAAGGGTTATAAAGAATAGGGAAAGCTTTGTTATTTACAGACTTTGCCCATTTTCTAGGTCACAGGCATTTGACATGCCCTTCCATGTGCCTCTGAAATCCAGAGTCTGGAATTCTTTAAAAGAAAAAAGACAGAGGTGATAGGAACCAAGTAATTCATCTGTATTTCTACACAGCACATAGTGATGTAGGCAATAGCTCAATAAAATTATGAGACAAAGAACTGACACTAAAGAGTAAGATGCTAACTGCTTTTACTCTTGGTATCAGGATCTATTATTTGTGTCAAGACAGGAAGACTGTGTTAACTTAGGCTGCCAGCCAGCACTTACATGAACTTTTTGTTATGATGAAATTTTGATTGCTGTGGTGCATGTAGGAGGAACTTGACCTGTATGTGACCCAAGAATTCTTTCCTGAAATGTAGCTCACATTGGCAAGGCAGTTACATACACAGGCACACTTTAAATAAGAACATCTCCACCATTCAGCATCCTAGACATTCCAAAATTAGAACCATTCAATGAAATAATTGCTTAATTTTCTAAACAAAATGAGTACAAAACATATTTGTTAAAGTATAATTGGTTGCTTAATAGGTATTGTTCTAATAATATACAGTCAAGTTTCGTCTTGGTGCAATTACTATTTGACAAACTCTTAGCTTTGTATGAATTACTGCATGCTTATTTTTAACTTTTTAAGTTTCTTCTAATGTGAAACACAAGAATCTTAAATTTATAATTTTTTGGAACAGAAACACGATCTTTTAAATAAAACACCTCTCACATTATGTTTAATATTATTCTAAGATTAAGCAAAGGATGGAGGGTGAAATGTGAATGATTTGGTTTACCAGTCAGAGTAAGAAAAAACAAAACTTCACCACCACTACCATGGGCTGACCTAGTTGCCTCCTCTGCGTGGATTTGATACGAGGTATGATTCAGATGTTTAAATCTGTATTCACGAGCATTCCATAGTCCAACTCTAATGCAAAACATGAAAAAAAAATGGGACATTGATTTGCCGTTTACACTAATTCTAAATTTACTTAAGTGCATATGGTGTCTATTATAAAATTGGCAACCATCTTTGCATCTGGTTCAGATTGTTCCAGCATCAAAATCATGATGGGTCTTTCACATTAGAATGCAGCTGTCACTAGTCTCATCACCTCTACGCACATTTTGCCAATATGAGAGATAGTAAAGATCACTATATTATCTTCATAAGCTCTTTGGATAAAGTCCATGCATACTTTTAGCCAAAAAGAATATGGTTGCACTTTCTGTCTTATGGTAGGCTGTTGGCTTTCTCTTGGATTTAATCTCTCCTTTGGAGTCCTGCTTCGCCATTTGTTTTGGTTAATAAAATATGTGTAGCGCTGTTAGTCACTGCAGGGTGAAGCCTGTCAGCCGGTATGTGAGGAAACATCCTTTCCCATTTATTCTTCCGTGACAATAGGCAGTTGTAAAAATATTGACCATTGTCATCAGCTTAGAGCCTTTACTGACTAGACTGTGTAAAAAGCCCTGAGAATTATGATAGAGGATAGATGTAAGGCATGGTTGAGAAGACAAAGTATCCTTATAAACCATCAAGAATTTGATATTTTAATACTGCATCATAGGTAAGGCTGCCCAGGCTGATAGAAGCAAGAACCCCACCAGATGTTCAGCTGTAATTGGAATAGATGGTCATAATAAACTTTTATTTGAAGATTTGTTCTATGTATGTTGATGTAGCCATTCAGGCCAAAGTGATGGGTCACAAAGACACACCATTTTGCTGGATTGGAAGTGCACAGATGAACTAGATGTGATCCTTGGCTTCAGCAATCCTGCATTCTAATATGGGTTTTTGACATGCAATTTTATAAAATTGTAGGAAATGTATCCTTTGTATGTGTAAAAGGTGGTAAGTTCAAGTCCATATTATGTTTACCTTTAATTACCCATGTGCCATCTACAGAATCTAGGTGGGTCCTGTGAATGACTTTGGATTATTTCAGGCTTAAAATTCTAGTAACATAAGCACAGATTCTGTGTTTCTCCTTCCTCTCCAAACCCTGTTATATACACCCCCCTTGATCTCCTACAAATTCATGGTATCTTGTTAAAGTAACTGTTGCTGCACACATATATGTAGGTGTACACACACACACACGTATACATATCTATGCATAATTACAACCCGCTCCATCTGTCTACAATATTACTTGTATGCATATGCTTTCAGGGCTGACCATTTGATACTGGATAAACAATTGGTGTACTCTTCCCTAGGGAAGACTATTTCTTTTGTCTCAATGTTCCTTAGTTGTCTGTCATTCTTTGTGTAGGATTAAGGCAAGCTTGCAAAGGTGGGACACAACCAACAATCTTATCCAGCTATGGTAGCTATGAACAACAGAAATGCGCAGCATGGCACTGAAATGTTAAGAGTACAGTAGTGTCACATATACCTTGATGGTATTAACAGCTTTGTAATTGAACCAGCTCCACCCCGATCCTATGTTTTGCACTTCAATAGGACGGAAATCATGCCTAATGCTCAAAACACAGCAAACTATCCAAGGCTGACGAAGTTAAGGATCGTAGAGAACATACATCCTCAACTTTATTGAACTTTCATAGTATCTAACTATATTCTAAATAGGAGTCCTTATATCCACATGTAAGTGTAGTCCTCTCTTATTATCCCTTTGCAACATATGGAGACCATTACAGAAAATCACAAGCAGTCAAACTGCAGAGTTCTGGAAGCCAGATTCAGAGGATACATCTACAACTCAATTTCCTCACCTAAGATGATACATCTACAGCTCAGGAATAGTTGCAGAAGAGTAAGAAGAAATATTATAGGAGCTTGAGATACGGGAATTTGCTATGAGATTGTGTTTCCTAGGAATGTCAAAAACTACACCCATAAAATCTCACCAACATGACAGCCAAAACATGAGCTGGCAAAGAACAATATTAGGCATGCTAGAGTAGACAGGGCACAGCTCTTAAGCAACTTTGTATTTAACAACTCTAGTTACTGCTAGGTAAACTGGCTGACACCACTCTAAGAGGACAAAGCACAATTTCCATTGGAGACATTTTGGACACAGTAAGTCATTATTCATAACTGTAGTTCATTGTCTGGTCCAGGCTGCTGATGGACCTACAGGTGATATGAAAGCAGAAGAAGAGCTACTGAGGGGCAAGAAGGGAGTTAACAAAAGAGGGAAAGGAGGGTGGGATATGGGAAAGGAGATGGAGATTAATAAATACAAAGTGTGTTGTGTCAAGGAGAGTCTTTGGTATTCCTATAGAAAGAAGCAATTCCCTGGCTCTGTCTGGTAAGATCCAACTCCAAAGGGAAGAATTAGAAGTGGGTGAAAGATTAAACCACTGTTTACGTTGAGCTCAGGTTCACACTTGATATACCTTCCTCCATATTTTCCTATCTGTTTTAAATTATTTGTATGCTCAGCTATCTTTTCTGCTTGCCACAGTAGTTAATGTAGTAGAAGAATGACCCACAAACACACAAACATCCTGGAGTGTCCTAATAGAAGCCAAATAGCCATCCCTTTAAGGCAGAAAATATAGTTTTTCATTTATGAAAATGATGTATTTTAATTTCTTACAGAAATTAAGGTACATCATTTTCATAAATTAATTTCTGTAAGAAATTAAAATAGGGTTAATGCATATTTTTCAGGTACCTAGTCTGAAACAACAGCCTCACTTTCAACTAGTATTATCTTATTTGCTAATATATGAAAAGATATCTTGGATATGTGTAGCATGAATCTTAAAAGGTCTTATTAATAAAATCAAACCTCAGCCAGGTATTGGGGTGAACACTGGAAGGTCAGAGAGACAGAATAAGTCACAGCTATCTCACCTCGCCGGATCCTCAGCTGGTCTTGTTTCCTCAGACTGGAGGCCTCTGAGTCCTAATCCAGAATGACTCTCAGCTGAACTGCTGCTAGAAGCCTGAATGCTTAACCAGCCCAAATTCTTCTCCAGGCCAAATGCCTCTCCAGGGCAAATGCCTCTAGTTTCTGGTCCTCACGCCTTATATACCTTTCTGCTTTCTACCACCACTCCTTGGGATTAAGGCTCGCTTTCTGGGATTAAAGGCTGGGTCACCATGCCTGGCCGTTTCCAATGTGGCCTTGAACTCACAGAGATCCAGAGGGATTTCTGTCTCTGGAATACTAGGATTAAAGGCGTATGCTACCACTGCCTATCCTCATGTTTAATCTTGTGGCTGTTCTGTCTCTGACCCCAGATAAGTTTATTAAAGTACACAGTATTTTTGGGAAACACAATACCACCACAGATATGGATCCTTAAACAAACCAAAATTTATCTCCTATATTATTGTAATAATACTCCTTTTAATTTGCAGGAGCTGTTTTGTATGTTCCATACTGCTGGACCTATAATACTTAGAAAAAGAAGAGTCCAATTTTTGCAGAATTTATTTTCTACCCCAAAGATCATATATGCCTTATTGACCTTACTATCACCTAGCCAGCTTTTGGTCTTTCTGCCTAATCCCCAAAGTCTCATGATGTAATGAAAATATATACAGATATCTTAGACTACAACATGTCCAAATATAGCTGTGTTAACATGCATGGGTGTTTAATGTGGTTTGATCATCACTCTTTCTCTTGATTAAAAGACAAAAGAATGCATTTACTTAATCAATGTGCACATGCCATCCACCAGAGGCCATAATGAAATTCTCTTGCTAAGGTATCATTCCTCACACAGAAACTCTGCATGTGTTACTGGAAATTTAACCTTGCAATGATCCCAAGTCACAAGTCTCACCTGGTTACTACAGAAGCTGCAATGTGTAATTAAAGAAAAACATGGTAGGAATTTACAACCTTTTATAATTGTATTAGTGTCTGACATTTTTCCACATTAGTGCTTATGTGTTCTTGTGTCAACTGACTAAGGACTTGAGTTTCCTCTCCATTAAAATGCAATATGAGATTTCTCCAAGGCAATCTGTTTTCATCCTAACTGTATACTTGAGCACTTCTGAGGTGATAATCCAAAGTTAGGCTGAAAGATTGGAAATGAAGCTAAAAATCAAGATTTCACATTGCCAGGTAGCAGTGACACATGCCTTTAATCCCAGCACTCAGGAGGCAGAGGCAGGTGGATCTCTGTGAGTTTGAGGCCAGCCTGGTCTACAGAGTGAGATCCAGGACAGGCACCAAAACTACACAGAGAAACCCTGTCTCGAAAAACCAAAAAAAAAAAAAATTACTTATATTTGAATACAATGACCATTTAATTGAGGAACTACATTGATAATTCAAGCCTTGAGTCATCAATGTCTTTCAGAGCTGGTGTCTAACAGTAAAATGCCTGGCCATTCACATTTCCTAATTTCAAACCTGTTTAAGCTGATAAACAATGATTTCTTTGTGTCAATAGAGAAATGTCTAGAGTTTGTATTGCTCCAACTGGCATATTTTTTGTTTAGGGGGACTTGATCTTTCTCCATAAATAAATTTAGCATTGAAAACTGGACACATTACTGAAATTAGTCAAATAATTTTGCATATTTATTAGAGAACTTCCCTGAGTTTTTTGCCCCCCCAACATTGGTTTCTCATGGATAATCACATTAAGACATTCTTTATTTTGTTGTCCATCTGTATTTATCTATAGGCATTTCAATCTTTAATAACCATTTCCATAGCCCTCTGCAGGTTGGACATTCTTGGTTGCCAGTCTTCAGTGATCATGAGGATTGTCTCCCATGTTTAGCTTCTGATGTTCAAGAACTAGAACCTGGTCTCCTGCACTGCTTAGGAGAATTGAAACTCTCCATCAGCAAGGAGCTACTTTCTGTTCTGAGGAAAACAAGCAAACACCAACAAAAACAATGAACTTGAGGATGTTCAGATGCTTCAGCAATGCTCATCTTTGATGGATGAGGTGAAAACTATGTATCCTTTACACTCTTTTCAAAAATTTTGTATGACAAAACTTCTGATCTATGGTAACACAACTAGCTTAGCAAGCCTGTATTCATGTATCTTTACCCTATCCTCCTTTCCACAAATGCTTTATTTTAAAATAATCATCCATGCGTACATCTCCTTCTGTGCATGTACTATGCACACATGTATGTGCATCCTGACACAGGCCAGAAGATGGTGTCAGATTTCCTGGAGCTGCTTAGGAATTGTAGGTGGTTATGAGCTGCACTCAGAAAATGCTGGGGACTATGTTTGTATCCTTTGCAAGAGCAGCACATGTTCTTTATAACTGCACCATCTCCTCAACCCCATGACAAAGACTCTTCTACCCCATTTGCTTTCTCAGGGCATACTGCTTCTTAGAAAACTTCTATACCACTCTTTGCTTTTGAGTTTATATTCATAGTTTTAAGTTCCTTTCCTTAAGTCATGCCCAAAGAGACCATCCCTATAGCCCCCCAAAAAATGTCCCCACTTAGTAAATGCTCCCCATATGACTCTTACTTTGTACATTTCTTAATCAACACCTCCAGGATCAGTCTAATCTCATGAATATCAGGACCTACCACTATAAACCAAGGACAATTCACCTTTGGGCAATTATAGTGCTTTTAACATTTTCCCTTATAAGATCTAAAACAGGTTTAGTTAGACCATATATGACTTACATTGGTTATGAATCTGGAATCTGGGAGAAGATAAAGGGACAAGAGAAAACTGGAGGATCTTTCCTTGTAATATTTTCTACCCTGGCACGTAGACACGTTCCTAATGAGACAAAGTGATCACTGTTGCCTACTTATGTATCAGAGAAGACAGGGAAATTTACTTCCTTTAGAGAGTCTACATATCTGTCTTTATCTTATGTGCCAAGGTTCCATTCTCAAAAGTATGGGCTCTTATTGAAAAATTTTACACTGTAAGAATTATTGACATGAGTGAACAGTGAGGTAGAGATTTTAAATGCTTGATTAGATATTTATTCTGAAATGAGATCTACTTCAGGAGCTTTGAGTATCTAATATTAGGCCTGATCTTGTGTGAACTATCAAGTAAGTGGTAAAGAATCTGGTTTTTATTTATCCTAAGAGGTGAATACATGAAGAGACTAATCATTTGGCTTTAATATCAGCACTTAGCATTTAACCTCAAGCTACACATAATTTCTAATTTTTAATACTATGTCATTACTGTATACTAACTTAATTGATATAGAACAGGGACTAATTCAATTGATATAGAAAATACAGATGCAATGATGAAGCATTTTCTTCATTTCTTAACATTTCTTAAAAAACTGAATTAGGATCGACAGAGGAACAAGATGTTTCTGTTGACTGATTCTCTCATATATTAACACACTCAAATATAGAATTTAAACAACATTGTGGAAGGAGAAATTCTGTACATGCAAGAGATTTTCACAGCATCTAGCAAAATCCCATAGAAAGCAAGGACATAATATATTCTGCCTATTGCACTTTTTTTTTCATAAGAAACTAATCCACTGTCGTGTTGGTATTTTGAACTGGAGAATGGAAGAGAAAGTGTGAAGATAATTATCTGTTCCATTTCCTTTCCTCCAGGCAAGACTGTGTTCACAGAAACCAAAAGGATTGCTTTCTTTAGAAACAAGTAGAAAAGCAGACTTATTTCTTCCAAAACATAAGAGATGAAATCCAAGGACGTACAGCATTCTTCCCAAACTTATTCTGTTCTTTATCAAATACTATTGTGCTGGCCTTCACCAAAAGTAGAATAACTGCTTTTTCATGTCTTCACAAATAAATTCAGTTCCTGATATATACCTCAAACCAAGTTGCATCTGGCTGCTACCTTTACACTTTAAAGTGACAGTTCTGCTTCAAGTCTTCAAAGTGATGCCCAGTCTCTCTGATATTCTTCAAAATCAAATTTCCTTTGCATAGCACTTGAATAGCTCAAGATTTTCAGCTGTACATCAGATGATATTTTCAGTCTACTCAAATCTGGCATTTGCTCTTTCTATACCAATGACAATGCTCTTGCTGAGGTTGAAATTGCTCCTCTATAACCAAACCCTATGGAAACTTAATAGCCACCCTCTTCTTCGACCATCCTATGTTATTTGTTACTTTGGGCATTATTTCAGCAAGCACATCTCTTGTCTTGTTCTATATAATACATAGTTTTGCTACTTTCCTTGCATCTCTGGCCATTCTTGTTAAGATAATCCAAGCATCCATGGTTGTTAATCTAGTTGGTGGAGCTTTACATTCTTTGGAGATTTTAACAGGATTATGTTTCCTTTTTGCTATATTCTTCCCTTAAGTGTGCAGGAATCAACTGTGAAGTTGATTCACACACCTGTGAGAGATTTTCTAGATTAGGTTAGTTGAAGTGGAAGGACATAGTGGCACAGATAGAAAAGTATCCAAGGTAAAAGATTTTGCTTTATGCATGCTTGCCTTTGTGTGGAGCTGACAGGCACAGCTGCCCAGCTGCTGGTGCTGCCTCTATTTGGAACACAGCTTCATCAACCCTGCATTGTGGACTGAAGATCAGAGGCCCTACAGGAGTCCTGCAGGTTTTCAGAATCAGACTGGGACTGCTGAAACATGAGACCTAACTGCAAGAACTGCACAGCTAGCAGGTCCCAGACACTCTCCTGTGTGAAGACAGCTATTAATGTACCATTCAGGCCATATCACATAAGCCAATTTAATAAATCACTTTTTAAGAGATATTCATTCCCTTGGTTCTATTCTTGTAGGGACCCTGAATAATATGCTAGATAATATAAACTGCTTATATTGTTCAACAATTGCTTATAACTCTGCATTCACATACATAATGTTAACCACTCACTAAATTGTATTCATTTAAAGAGTGTATTTATTTGGTTAATTATTTATGTGTGTGAATATGAATCTATGTGAATATATGTATATATGTGTATGCTGGTGCCTATGGTGTATTCAACAAACCAGATCCAAGAGCTAGACACCTGCAAACCATCATTGGCCTATTTTTTTTGTCTACTTTCTTCACACTGTAGTTTCCAACATTCATAGGCTTTATTCTATTAATTTTTAGGGGGGGTGATTTTATTTGTTGTAAATATATACCTTTTAATTTTCTCTCCTTGAACTTCAGAAATAACCTACCAGCTGGTCTTGCTCTTTGAATGGATTCTACTTCATAATGCAACTAGAATGTCCTTTTCCTAAATAAATAAATAGATAAATAAATAAATAAATAAAAGCTAGTGCCATCTAATACCAGTCATGTCTCCCCTAGCATCCACATGCAGTTATACATGGAATCTTTTATTCACTTCCTATACCCTTAAAGAGCAAGCATTAGCATAATTTACAAGATGTTTAAGTCCAATACCACACAGCACTTTCGGTGTCATTTCTTCCCAATTGTCTGTTCATTGGCTGTTGTCAGTTGGGCAGGACTGCTTATTTGGTCAGATGTCTGCCACTATTTTAAAAACTTTCTTACTATATATAGTCTGTTGGGATTTCACCAGATTTTCCTACCCGAGAATCACATATACCAGACAAGACTGACCTACACCCTATCTCTCATCGTGTGTGTGTGTGTGTGTGTGTGTGTGTGTGTGTGTGTGAGAGAGAGAGAGAGAGAGAGAGAGAGAGAGAGAGAGAGAGAGAGAAAGAGAGAGAGAGAATGTGTAAATTTCCTGTTGTTTCTGTGACAGAATTGTCATATTTCTTAACCACCCTGTAAGCTCCATAGAAGCAAGCAAGTTTGGATCTGCAATTTCCATACCTACCACTCTAATTTATATGGAATACTCTCTAATAATTCTTTTACATTTTTAATTACATTTTAATTTACATGCATGTGTGTTTGTCTGTACAAGCTTTTGTGTGCCTTGGTACAGGGCTAGAAATCAGAGGAGAACTTTCAGGAGTCAGTTCTCATTTTCTAATCTGTGAGTCCCGGGGTTAAAACTAAGGTCCTCAGATGGGTAGTGAGTGCCCTTATCTTTTTAGACATCTCACTGGCCCTCAAATATGCTTATTTTACTTCATAGGAAATAATAGATGAATTCTGAGTAAATATATGCTTGTTGTTTAGATTCTGTGCCAAAACTGGAACTGGGTGTATTTGTAGCTGGAATTGTCATGAGCACTGTAAAATTATCAAATTATTTAGAAGATTTCAAGTATACACAAGATAATACTAATGAAGGCTACAGCATCTGGTTTGGAAAGTTCTGGCTGGTCTTTCCAATTCTCTGAGAAAATGAGTAGAGAGGGAACATTTACAGGAGCCAACTACAAATTCTAAAACTCTATGGATTGCAAGATAAGGCTTCGAACTCCTGCTAAGCAGATGGCCCTGCATGAGGCTCATGGCATGTTATTCCAAACACTAACAAATAACTACTTTGCAATACAATAGCATCTCGGCTGTCAAGAATGAACTACTACTTAAAATTCTATAGTTATTTTAAAGCTCCAAGAAATTCTGTATTGTGCAGGTTTATTAATTATCAGGAACAACTAGCTGAGGGGAATAATTTCATTTTATGACAGATTTTTTAATGAAGCATATTATCAATATCACATTATGTTCTGTGTAATAAAGTAGGAAAAGCACAAATACCCCAAGAATAATGTGAACTTTTGAATTCTAGAATTCTATGTAGCCGCCATATAATCTATAGCTTCTTCATTATATAATTATCTAAAGCTATCACAGAAATGATTTAGTAAAGACAAGCTATGTACTGCCATTCCTGGGAATAGTAGAAAAATAATGCATTAGGATTATGTATGTGAATTTGATAAACAAACACATTAATGTATTTACATGGTATAGATTTTTAGACATGTGCTAAATGCATCAGAATATTTAGAGTATACTATTTTATATGCTTAATGTATAGTAAGTCTATTATACTTTATTTTATGTGATATCTATAGATATATAGTGTGGATCTAGAATGTGCTTTGAAAGCCTTGTACCCCACTATGTTCCAGCTCGTGGCACTATATCATGGTATGGGAGGGCTACTAGGAATGCTGTCTAATGGGAAAGTTTTTATCACTGGAGACACTGTTGAATGTGTTTGGGAGCTATGACCTATTCCTACATGATTATTTCTACAAAATTTATTTTAGTTTTGTAGTGTGGAAATAGAACTCAAAACTTCAAACATCCAAATATGCTCTCTATTCTATGAAGCGAATCCTAGGCTGGTGTCAAACCTATGATCTTTCTGCTTTTTCTGCAGCTTCATCATTTCCTGCTAGAATAGTGCGGCCTCTGCTATGGGCTGTGATCAAGTTTTGACTGTTTCATCATATTACACAAAAAACAGTCAGGAGCATATGTGCCAGCAAGCAAGGTATTTATAACTATAGCTGGATACCAAAAGGGAACTATGCTTGAAAGAACATTCCTGGTGATTCCTGATCTCCTACTAAGACCCACTTCTTAAAAAGTTCTGCTACCTACCAAAAGTAAGTGCCAGTACGAATCCAAGTTTTCAGTCACACAAATGTGTGCAATGACACTGTTACTCCATAGATAAATCACAACAACATGCACCTGCAGATTTGGGGCAGAAAATCCAGGTGGATTTAACATGCATTATAAAGGTGCAGTCTATTATTGTCTTTTAAAGCCCGTTTTAGTTCCTTTCATAATACTTTTTTTTAAATTTTTTTCAATAAAAAGCGACCTGTGACAACAGAAAATTCTGTGCAATGGAACATTTGTCCATTTTAGGCTCACAAACATACAAGAATAACATGGATATTTAGGAGCATTATAAAAGATTCATTCATTGTATTTGGGGAAATAGAAAAATAATAACCACAGTAGATCTGAGAATAAACTAATCCTAGGTTTCTAATGTTGAGGAGGAACATGAAATCACACTCCATGCTCCTGTGATAGGATGCTGTTTACCTCCATGTCTCCACTGCGTACGGCCAAACATACAATGACAATGAATTGAATCTATTTCGTTAAATTACTGCTTTGTGATTTTATAAAGCATTAGTGGTTAAGTTTGAAGATATATATCATATATATAAATATATTATGTGTACATATATTATATATATATATGTGTGTGTGTTTCCACTGGAAACAGAAACAAGCAAATCATCATAGAAATATCAGACATGATTATTCATTTGTCCCATAAGTACCAATGTATGTAAAATGACATTCTAAAATGTTAGACAGAATATCTATAAAACCCAAAATTAGATGGAAATATAAAGACAATGGAATATATCCTAGAAAGTTTAATTAGATAAATGCAAAAGTAAAAAAAAAACACTTAGTAGTAAATTTATTTAGCCCCCAAACCATGATATTCCAAATTTATCATTAACATTAGTACCCACTTTCCAAGCAACCAGAGACCCACAATTTTATAAGATTACATGAATTCTATCTATGTTTACAATTTTAGCTTTATTGTTGATTATAATAAAATATTGGTTCATCTTTCACATATTTATTATTCCCTGGAAAACAAGTGCATTGCTTGTCTTTAATTAGTCTTTTGTTTGTGATTGATGACATTAGATGTCTCTATCAACAAGGAACTATAGTTTATTTGGCAGACTCCGTAGACATTTGAAAACATGTTCAGGCAATGTGGAAAAATCAATAGGAAAACCACCCTTATATTAGTAAATAAACAGAATAAAACCACTGCTAGCTCTTTCCTAGGGGGGATTCAAAGCTCCAGCATCCTGGGAAATTATTTTCAGGTTTGTTTGCCTTGGAGATTATGTTATTGAGGATGCTGTCAAGATGTAGTTTACTTGCTTTTTTTTTTTTGCTTTGTTTCTCCTTCAAGGCCAGTTAATAAGACACACTTTTGATCTCAGGATAAATAAAATATAAAAAGGAGGAGAAAAGAACAGAGAAGCATCATAATCATCCTGTCTCAATTCTCAATTAAGAAAGAACTTTAGAATGACTTTTGTTGCAATTAAAGGTGAGCCTTGAATTTTATATACACAACAGAAAGCAAAGATGAAGACTCAGGACAAAGGTCTGGTCTTACTTGATTATCCTTGCCACCTTCTACTCACTCATGCAACATTTTGCACTCCTTAAAGACTAAAAATAAGTGTTTTATTTTTGTGAGCATTTATCTTAACTATTTGATATTCATGTTAGTTAGCAGTTCTTTTTGGAGGCCGCATGCACCTTTGTGGAATGGCTGGAGTCCATCCTGCTATCCAGTACACTACAGAACTGCACTATTTTCCTTTAATGTATTACTCAATCCGCAATTCTCAATCACTACACACATCCATATCATGGATATGGTCCCTCTGGCACATCTCATGACCTTACTGATACAAATGAATCTTGAGAATTGAGCATCTTTCAAAGTGCTGACCAAGAAAGATATCCTCCAAACTGATTAAAACCCCAGATATGGGGTAATTTTGTTACCTCTTCTAAAAATGAGTATTTCTCCCATCATGTTCTCTTGGCAGCTATAAACACAGGTTTATGGCTTCATCCATCACCCTCTTACCTTCTTTCATTGGTGTTCTGTAATTATCCAGAACATCTGGACTTCTGGAATTATCCAGAATAGCTGAGCACTGTAATTTCTACATCAGAACCACCAGAACTTCTCCATTGCAACCATTTTTAATGTTTTTAAATGAAAGAAACCTACAAGATCATTGTTTTTATTATTACCCATTTTTTCACTCATTTAGTATTTAATTCCAAAGAATAATTTCCTCATGTACAGTCCACTATTGACTATTTTAAATTATATACATTGTTAGCATCCTAAATCTATTCTCATATACTAAAGTGAAACATAACTATAACACAGGTATAACAGAATTCATAGTATCTTGAATTTTTAGTTTAAAATTTTTCAATTGCACGGTACTAAGACACTTCTCTGTTACAAGGTGCACAAAAATTTCTCCTTGTAAAACATGGTTATTTCTGTAATTCCTAATGCTATAATTTTTTGTGTTTGCTTTTTGTTTGTCCGCATTGCTTTAACTTCAGACATGTTTTGAGTGAATTTCAGACAGCCCCAAATGATGCCTTCATAAAAGGGTGCATCTTACAAAAGACATATTCACTCATACAAAGCACACACTCACACAAAACACAAACTCACATACACTCACACACACACTCATGCACACTCATACACACACAGACACATATGCACACACACACACTCACACACTCACACACACTTAGTATATCATATATCCTTTTTGTGATATTTTTGTGAATTTCACAAAGCCTCAGTATGTTTTTCATGTATATTTTAGATATCTAGATAAGTATGTAGTTAGATAGAGAATAGATGAGTAGATAGATAACAGATAGATTGATTGATAGATAGAATGGTAGATAGGTGATAGATAGATAGACAAATAGATAAATAATATATATAAAGAGATCTCAGACACTTAACATTTTAGTCTGCCCTTGTATGATGTAGGATTAATATTGAGGTAAATGTAAATCATCTTTCTTTGAACCCTTCAGGGATTCTTTTGTTTAAACTTGAGGAGTGTGTGCCTCTGTGTGTGTGTGTGTGTGTGTGTGTGTGTGTGTGTGTGTGTGTGTGTTTCTTTCTGTCTGTGTGTCAGGGGCAGGTGTACATCACATGTCCCATGGCTCTCATGTATTTATCTGGAAATCAGAGATCAGAGGACAACCTGAGGAATTTGATTTTCTTCTTTTACTATGTGGTTTCCAGTGATCATACCGGGGTCCACAGTTTTGGTGGCAAGACTGTTCACCATTGAACCATCTCTATTGCTCATTCCCCAATTTTTCTTTACTTATATAATTCGCACAATACCCATAAAATGCTTACATCATGGTGGAGGCTTTTTTTTGCCAGAATTTTTCCTTCTTGGCCTTACTTTTTGGTGTCTTACTCTGTGATGTGTTAGCACTTCATTTACACCTGTTTCCAATTCATTGGGAATCACCTTGTATATTAACATATTCATAGACTTCTCTTGTCCAAGATGAATGCCCTCTTCTTCCCTTACTATGGAGTATCTCAGAATCCTCTAGAGGAGTCCAGCATAGGCATACTTATATATTAAAATGTAAATTCAAGATCCCGGTGTTAATTCACATGAATAAACACATTAAATTAATTCAACTGATGCTGGATTGTTAGTGAATTTGTTTAAAATAAATGAGATTATAATTATTTTTTAATTAGAAAAGTAGTTACATATTTATTTTAAAAGTTAAATTAATTGGGGAATTTTAGATCAGCCGAGAAGCCAACTGTGATTTTTTTTCTGTAAGTTTTCCATTTGAGATAGTCTTAAATTAAGAATTAATGCCACAATACTTTTTTGGCACAAAATTTTCTTTAACCTATCCATCATTTTAAAAAATATACTTACTGTAACCTTTATCTTGGCTTATTTCCCAGACTCATGTATCCACTCTTTATTCCTGCAGTAATTACTTGTGTTTTTATTTGATACTTATCTCTGCCAACCTCATTACTTATTGTTAATTCTGAATGCCGCGGCGGAAAGCTCACCATCATCTTCTCCAAGGTCAACTCAAAGGACTGTTTTCTTTCAAACAACTATCATATTCACTAAAACTGATGTCAGTGTATTCTTTTGCATTTTTTGTTTTGCTTTGAGACATAGTATACTATATCTCAGGGAAGTCCTGAACTCATCTGTATTCTAGGATGATATTGAACCTTGGAGACTATTGAGTCTGCCTCCTAAATTCCTAGGTTACAAATATGTTTGTCACCACCTGAGTTATGTTGTCCTTCAGTCAAGCCCAATGTTTCATGTATGCTCTTCAGTGATTTTTAATAAACAATTGTTCTTTGAATAAGCTTTTTTTCCCTCAGGTTAAACTCATGCTTTTGAGCATATGATTATTTATTCTTGTTTCTTAAGGATTTAATCTTTGAAAGCATACAAAATTAAGGACAAAATAAATCAATCATATTTGTCCTAAATCCTTAAGGCATGTTTTCCCGAAAACTTTTGTGTTTTCATTACTATTAGTTTTTAGTATCCATTCCTCTCTTTTAATCTAAAGGAACCAATAATTGTATGTAAGTACCATGTACATTTTATGATGGCTTAAAACACTTGTTTTCCTTTGACTTGCCTCTATATTCTACTAAACATCCAGTAGTCTAATTTTAAAACCTTTTCAGGGACAAACAAGTTGAGGTCTAGGTTTATACACATAATCTTGTCATTTTAACTGTTTGTACATGAAAGACTATTATGACTAAATCATTATCAAGACTAGATATTCCAGGTACAAAAAGGGTCTCCATATATACTACCTCCATCACATTTCCACAATATCAAGCCTTGCCCTCTTTACAGAGTAGAAGATGGGTATAAATCGCTGTATATGTGAAGATGTTGGGGAGAGTCCTTCAAAAAGACAATGGGATGGAGATAGCCAGATGTAATATATGGCATCACTACCTGTTGGACTCCACTGTATGATTGCATGTCCATGGTGAAAACTTAAAAATGTGCCTGAACTGGCTTACCCAAGTAATCAGAACTGTGAATACCCTAACTGTCATCATAGAGCCTTTCTCCAGTAACTGACGGAAGCAGATGCAGAGATCCACAGCCAAACACCAGGCCAAGCTCCAGGAGTCCACTCGAAGACAGAGAAGAGGGATTCTATTAGAGAAGGGGCATCAAGATCATGATGGGGAAACCTATAGAGACAACCAAACCAAACTAGTGGGAACTCATGAACTTTAGATCAACAGCTGTGGAGTCTGCATGGGACTGGATTAGGCCCTCTGCACAGCGAGACAGTTGTGTAGCTTGAACTGCTTAAGGGGCCCCCTGGTAGTAGGATCAGAATCTATCCCTGGTGTATGAGCAGGCCTTTTGGAGTCCACTTCTATGATGGGACACCTTGCACAGCCTTGAGGCAGGGGGAGGGGTTTGAACCTGCCTCTACTAAATGTACCTCCCCATGGGAGGCCTTATCTTCTTGTAGGAGGGAATAGGGGGAGGGTTGGGAGGGGAAGGCTAGAGGGGCAGGAGGATGGAAGAGGGGAATCTTTGGTATGTAAAATGAATAAAAAATTTTTTCTTAATTAAAAAAATGGCTCTCAAGACATTTTGTGAAGTTGAAAAAGTAGGAGGAGCAACACCTAAAAGACGGAAGTGGGAGAGTATCTGACTATTTCTGTACAGACCACAGCTTGAATCTGGACCATAGGGAACGGACCGCAATTCAGCAATAGTAAGTACTTAAGCTTAGGCCAGTGTCAAGGCCTCACAAGTGAGAAAGTGGCCCACAGAAAAATGTGCTCTCACTAAGATCCTATCCTCAGGAGGGGGAGGTCGGTTCACTCACTTCTCATTATCTTAGTCACAATGAAATGATGGGACTGTGAGAGGAAGAGGAGGTTTAAACCCTCTTCTTAGTGGACATGCTTACATTGCCAATGGTTATTAATAATGTGTGAGGAGACAGGATCCACACATGAAGTAAAAGTTTCCAATTTGTGAGTTTAGTTCATTATTACATATATTCTCTCAAATAACATCTGAATGAAACTTGTTTCTAGAATGTGCTTAAGTTGACCCTTAAAATTGTGAAGTTTTGTTTTAACTTCAAATTTATTACTTAAAGAAATTGTCTAGACACATACTTTTTATTAGCTATTCGCACTGTTAGATTACAGAACATCAAATATACTTACCTGTAGCATGAGGTAAACTCTATCTTTATGGGAGGACTCAATGAGAGGAAAAGGAAGGAGAAATGATGTAACTATATTAGAATCTCAAAAATTAAAAAAAAGATTCAATAGTGAATATACTGAAGATTTTCAGTAAATTTTAAAGGATATAGATTTTAAATTATTTACAGATAATTTAAAAGGTTACTCAAAATAATATCCAATATAAGCATCCTGTGGCAATTAATGTATATTCAACAAATATCTGTCACATCAACACATGGGTGATTATTTGAAAGAATGGAGAATTTCTTTTTACAGTTTTGGAATGTTTTATGTTACACCTAGTCTAAATAATTTTATAAACATATATTGATAAGTATACATATATATATATATTTCATACATAAGTGTGATTTTGACTTTCAAGTGTAAATATATTTTACAAACTCTATTGTGAACTGCTTTTTTCAAGTCAACAATACTTTATGGATCTGAGACACTATACTTGAAAATTATTTAAAAATTCATTTTAAGTCCTTATAGAAATGGGATGCAAGTTATTTTTATAATTATAGTAATAAAATGTAACATGATATATCTTGAAACTAGCTGTAGTTCTACTCATGTATAGTGAATGTTTTGATTTAATTTTCTCTGAAAACTCATCACATTAGCCATTTTCCATTAGGTTATTGTTCCTTTCGAACAAGTCATAAGAGTTTTTATGTATTGTAAGAAATAACCTCCTGTGTTGAAGTTCATGCATGTTATTAAATTTATATAATATAAACATACCACATTAGCATGTTTTCTTTGGCTACAGAATATAAAATTGGGAGAAAGTTTCCATACTAAAGTTTCACTGAAACAGTCATTATTGGGCATTGATGCTGGGGTCTTTTCTCCATGATTTCCTATTGTATCTCTAAGAGAATAACAATAAAAATCAGAATGTTCCATGTTAGGTAATATGCAAATCACTGAATCCAAACCCTGAAACTATTATATACAACTTAAAGCTAACACTTTCTAAACTGAAACAAAACATTAACAACTAATTGCTAATTCATCAAGAAAGAAGGGAAATTTGCAAAAAATTTGAGTTCAGAGGCCAAAATTAAGAAAAGGCAAATTCTCAGAGATATGTATCACATTTATGTACATCTCTTTATTTTTTATATTTTATGATTATCAATTTTTCAAGAAATATCAATGTGTTATGTGATAACAGCAAATTTATGCAATTTGTAATGATCAAATCAGAGTAATGATTATCTGTCTACTTTATCTTGCTTTATTTCTTTATGCTCCCTTGTTCAAAGCTGTGGACCATTTCTGGGCAAGATTCCCCTGGACACTAAAAATAAATTTTGGAAAACATAAGGAAAGAACAAAGACTTATAATTAGACATAAACAAATTGAATAGAAAATAAGTGTTTATCAAAGAACTGATAGACTTGTTAACTGAACTATACATGGGGTCGTAGGAGAATAACAACTCTTTAGAGGATTGCCTAAACATGACGGTGGAGTAGAAATGTAAAGTGCATCAGGAGTGGAGATGTGCTATTTAGATTTTTACTGTCAACTTGACATGAGCAAGAATTACCTGGGAAGAGGTTACCTCCATTGAAAAATCACCCTGAAAGGGTGACAGGCCTGTAGGCATGTCTCTGGGTCCTGTTCTTGATGAATTATTGATATAAAATGACCCAACCCACTGTGAGCAGTATCATTGCTGAGAAGATTGACCTGTTTTGTGAGAGAAAACAACCACAGCCAACAGGAGGCAGCAAGTTTACAAGCAGCACTCCTCCACGGTTACTGCCTCCAGGATCCTGCCTTGAGCTGTTACCTTGAGTTCCCTCAATGATGGACTGTGACCTTAAAGTGTAAGAAGAAATACGCCCTTTCCTCTCCAAGTTGTTTTTCATTGAGATTTTTATCACAATAACAGAGAAGCAAACTAGGACAGGGGACACTTATTATGAAGTTCAAATATTATCTCGTGTAATACGCTTAGTGGAAAGTATCTGTAAGCCTTAGCTTATTCATTTCTCACATAAGAAAATATTATGCTGTTTCCTGACAGTATTTTTTCCATCACCAAACATGGTTAACTGTAATGATACAACTATGAAAATATTAAAATGAAACCCACTTATTTGTATTCTAGCTGGAAAAAATTTAAAATTTAAAACTGTAACAAACTATTTAATATAAAATTTTATACTTTTATTTATCCACCTTTTTGTTGACTCACTGATCATTTCTGTTTTCAACCCATGGTATTCATGTCTGTATTATTTGTAGTTCTTTTTTATATATTTTTTACTAAGTAGAAAAGCTACAAGGGTAATTCAAAAAACACTAGTAATATTCTTTCTGGTTTCTACTAGTGCAGTGGTTAAACTCTTTTATAGGATCGTGTAGAGATGGCTCAGTGGTGAAGAGCACTTTTTGTTCTTTCTGTGGACACAAATTGGATTCAAAGCACCATGGGTGGTTCATAACCATCTCCAGGCTCAAGACACACATGACACACAAGTCATATAGGCAAATAAACGTTCATATTCATAAGATAAGTAATTCTAAAAAATGAAAAATCATAATTGATGTCTAAAAACTATATATTAGAGTCTAAGATTCTTTTTATTCATTCTTTTGCTTTCTCATTTTGTTCCTCACCAATGACTGGTCTGTATATGTCTATATTGTTTAAGCTTTCTAGCATGGGTGCATTTATGATTGGCATGAATAGTTACATAATTCAGTATACATCTTTAATCAAGTACATTATATTAAATTCCTTTTCATTACCAATGCACAACAGTATAATCACAATGTTATTCTTTGATTGATAGGTCAAGTACAAGTTCTCCACTAGTCTTTCATCATCATATCCTCCTAGTCTGGGGTGCAATCAGAACATCACATATCAGAAATTCATGTCTTTGACACATTTAAACTTCTTTTGCAAAAATCTGTTACAGTCTTCCATTGTATTAACATTTTTTTTCAGGGATATAGCCAGATTGTGCCTCAGTTTGGGACTGTTTCATGCCTCAGCATGATTGATTAGATTCAGGTTACATATTTTGAAAGAAAACCCAGAGAGTTAATAATGTGCGTTCCTCTGCGAATTCCATCACGAGATAAATAAATCTGACTTCGTCCAGTACAAGCAACTTTTAATCACTTGAATATATAAGTGACTGCCAGGTTTCTGTACAAGATGTCTACTGCATCTTTGTAGTTATTAAGTATAATTGCAGGGAGATATTTTGAAAGCATAAAATTATCTTGCTTCTCATCCTATTTTCACCCGTTAGTATTACATCTGTTGCCGTCTATTGCCAGCATTATTTTTGTGATGATTGCTAAAGGTGATTTTCAAGCTCCATCACTCTATTGAGATTGATTCATTGTGTTAAAATAATGTGAAGCTTCTGCATGTCCTCTTATCTGTTTGTATTAATGTGTATATTACTACCAATGGCGTATCCTTTTTTATTAACTGAGTAGTAATCTGTTACCGTCAATAGTTCTTCAGATTGACCTGTGTTTGGCTAGGGAGAGCACATTCAGGCTAATTGCTGTGTCCTTTGACACGTTTCCAACACTTTGAGCGCTTTCGCTTGCACATATAATTGCTGGCATATGGTGTTTCAGGCTTAACTCTATAATTCTGTCACAGCTTTGGAGTCAGTCATTTCTTCAGAAAGTCCTCATTTCCTTAAGTGAGTGTCAAGTGCCTCCTCATCACTGCTGTGGCTTCTCCAGTAGCCCCTTTCAATGGAAAGTACTATACATTCATTTCCTCACAGTGGCCAACGCGATACATATGTAGATTATGCAGATACGGAAGCATATATGCGTTATGAGCTCACAAGACGGTTTGAAAATGGCAATTTTAATACAGTATCAATGAATTGATTCTATTCTCCCCTCTCTGATTGTTTCTAAATTGTGAGGACATGGCTTCTTTTTCTCAGTTTATCACACTGATGTACGGACTACTGGAACAGATACAAAATAAAAGTGAACTGCACCAACTACCATCAGTTAAAACCTTCATAATTTACAGGCTTTTCTTGTTCTTACTGATAATGTAAATGGTGCTTTGAAAAGAGAATCACATAATTTTGTTTATTAGTCATTTTTTGAAATACATCTCCATGAATTTTATTTTTATTTTATTTATCAAGTAGTAAAATATTAACATGTTTCCAAGAGTTAACTCAAAAGAGCACTCAGAAAGCTTAGTAACATTTTAAGGGACAAAAGCCATACCAGGTCTATCTGTGGAATTTTTCAGAATTAGAGAGGGGAGGCAGAGAGGGGAATAAAAGGAGGCAGTAAAAGGGTGAGGGAGGGACAGAGACAGAAAAAAAAAGGACATCAATACATATAAAATATCTAATTAAATATTTTATAATGTTATACATGGGCATTATTGATCTGAAACAGTAGGGATGGTGAATTTGAAGTTACTTTCCTGGGGCTCCTCCTAGGATGAAAATGTCTGATATATGCGCATTTAAGATGGCAAGGCTTCTATAAACACTGAGATTAATAACCACTAGTGAAAGGGCTGCCTTTGAATTTCATTCTTATCACATATATCCTTTGTTTATCTTTATTTAGCTACTGTGCTAGCTAGTTTTATGTCAACTTGACACAAAGCTATAGTCATCAGGGATGAGGACGATTCAATTGATAAAGTGCCCCTATAAGATCAGTTTGTGTACAAACCAGTAGGTCATTTTCTTAATCAGTGATTGAGAGGGAAATTCCCAGCCCATTGTGGGTGGTGCCATCCTTGGGTTGGTTGTCCTGTTCTATAAGAGAGTAGGCTACACAGCCATGAGGAGCAGGTCAGTGAGCAGCACTCCTCCATGGACTCTATATCAGCTCCTACCTCCTGGTTTCAGCTCTTGAATTCCTGTCCTAACTTCCTTCAGTGATGGACTATGATGTGGAAGTGTAAGCCAAATAAACCGTCTCTTCCCCAATTTGATTTTGGTCATGGCGTTTTATCATAGCAATAGTAATTCTAACTAGGACAAGTTGGCAGAAGTTGGTATGAGAAATGGGGTATTGCTGAAAAAGACCTGACCGTGTTGCTTTTAGGAGGATTGTGGAAAGACTTTGTACCTTTGGTCAAGAAATGGCATTGAGTGTCCATAGTGTCCGTAGTAGCTTATTTTGCTGTTATCATAGGATCTTGGAAGATAAGAATGTTGAGAGCACTGCAGAAGATGGAGCCCTGGCTTGTAAAGTTTCAGAGGGAAGCAAAGACTACCAGACATTTTCTGTGGAGAATTTGTGCTGTCTGATTAGCTGGAGCTAAAGAATCAGCTGTGATAACAAGAGAGAAGAATAACTAAAATGGAATACATCTGTGTTACTGGATGCTGGTCAGCTTGGAACTGAGACATTAGCAGTGATTAGGAAGAGACCAGCATCACTGAGGTGAAATCATCTGGGAAGGGTTTCCTCGATGTCAGCACACAGAGGCTGTGTTTCAGAGGCAGCCAAAGTTGTACCTCAGGAAGGCAGCTGAACTAGGCAGTGTGAGAATCACCCAGGTGGTACTGGTTTTGAAGGCATTCAGGGGTCATAGAGAGCAGTTGAGGCTCGGCACTGCGTGGCAGGGCTGTAGTCCCTGCAGGGAGCCCAGGAGAGGCTAAGTGGAAAGTGAAGCCCATTTGCAGTAAGAGACCCTAGCATTTTGGAGATGTCAGGACCATGGGATGATCACCTAGAACAGCAGCAGCAATAGAGTAGAGCCAGCCAGAGCCTATAAGACAAGCTGTGTGTGATGCTGTGGTCATAGCCGGAGAAGTGACACAAGTCCAAAGATAGAGAGTAGATCCCAGACTTTAGATGCTGAGTTATTTACACAGTTGGTTTAGAGTTTTGCTTTGATTTGATTGTGAGCGTTCTTCCCATTTGTGCCCTGCTTCTTCCCTCCTCAAGTAAGAAAATGTTTGATTTTTTTTTTATTTTACAGGAGCTTGATTGGATTTTAAAAGAGGTTTTAGGTTTTAAAATAGACTTTGGATTTTCAAATAGACTGCACTTTAAAGTATCTGAATTTGTAAAGACTATGCGACTTTTAGTTTATAACATGCTTTATATGCATGTGCGATCTTGAGGATGAACAAGAAAGGAAAGGTTGTATTTGTGTGTCAATTTGACAAGGGGTCAGTTGTGTTGGCTAGTTCTATGTCAACTTGACACAAGCTATAGTCATTAGAGAGGGGGGAGCCTCAACAGAAAAAAAACGACTTCATAAGATCTGGCTGTATGCAAGCCTGTAGGGCATTTTCTTAGTTAGTGATTAATAGGAGAGGGCCTAGACTATGGTGGGTGGTGTTGCTCCTGGGCTGGTGATCCTGGGTTCTATAAGAAAGCAGGCTGAGCAAGCCATGAGAGGGAAGCCCGTAAGCAGTATCCCTCCATGCTCCAGCTCTGCTTGAGTTCCTGTCCCATTTTCATTCAGTGATGGATTATAATGTGGAAGCGGAAGCCAAATAAACCCTTTCTCCCCCCAACTTGCATTTGGTCATGATGTGCCATCATAGCAATAGTAACCCTAACTAGGCCAGCTAGTATACAGAATAATAAATATTTTTGTTTACATTTTAGGAGCTAATATATACGACATTAATGAGTATGCTTGAATGTGTGTTTATTTTTAATGAGTTAGCAAGTTATTTGTATATTACTGTGCATAAGGTTGACTTACTTTAAAATCTTAAAATATAGTCCTTTCTGATTGCATACTGCATTATTAAAATTTTGGACTATGTAGAAATTTGTGTATATATACATATATAAATAGCTTTATGAATAAATTATACATAGGTACCACTAAACAAATACATTCTTTATATTATAAAACATGCCTAGTAAAACTTTTAAAGAATGAAGGTGAAATCTAGCTATGCCTACTTTTAAAAATCTTACTGATCATTGTAGGTATTGATTATCACTATATTTCAAAATGAATAGAAGTATTAGCATGAAAAATCATCATTTCCCATAAATCATGAGACTTTTATGTCACTTTTACGTCTTTTAGAAAGTTGCCCTCTTTTTTTAATTCTTTGCTGCTGACCTTCAATTCTTGCTTCCTTTGTCGAAGGACTACAACACAGCATAGCAAAGGGTCCAGCTGTCACCATTGTGTGCTCCTTCTCCTGTATCAAACAACCTACACAGGAATTTTAAAGACAACATGTCTGGTTTTTTTTGTTGTTATTGTTCATTTAGTTTTGTTTGTCTGTCTGTTTTCATTGTTTCTTATTTAAATTAGTTATTATGTGGGAATGAAATTTCTGTAAGAATTGAGTTCTGGATTTGAAAGAAAAACAATATAGAATTTTGTACTGAAAGTAAATCAATTATCCAGACACCACTATCACTACCCCATCCTGTGACTCACAATCTTTCCTCCAACTGAATTATCCATACAGAGGACACTGGGATACTCACCATTCAGACTAACTGGGGAATCCAATGTCAACCTGGAAATTTTGTTATAGAAATCATAACCTCCATTTAATTAAGTAAATGCCATGCTGTCTCTATAGGATATGTTTTTTTTAACTCCTAAAAGCCATTGATCCAAACAGTGATTTTTCGTGTCCTCTTCATTTGCACACTGTCTTTTTCTGAACTTGAATTAGGAGAATTTCAAATTTCTGAGCTCATATGTTCCTCCTGAGCAAAGCAAATTCCCTATCACTTCTTTGAATCAAAAAGTAAAATGGGATGGATTATTACAAATGCTCTTTCCTTAAACAGTCATTGTAGTCACACTTCTGTGTATATAAACATTTTGTTCTTCTATTTGCATGACTTCCATAAGTACTAAAGGAAAGCATGGGAAATATTTTGTAGAGGATAATTCTCCCTGAGATAAAAAGACGTTGTTAGCCAGTAAAATGTCTGAAGTTGCTCCTTGAAATGAAAAGATGATAATGCTTTTGTAGTTTTATTGTCTCTCTGGCTTTAAATCAAATCTGCTTGAAAATATCATATCTGAATACCATATCCTTGGGACATTATTCCCATGTTAAACAATATGGCAGTACCATTTTCCTTTGTAATCTCTAGGATAATTAGGACAACCTTGGCTTGGTGTAGTGTCCTATTGTGATCTCTGTCTTGTGCAGTAATTCTGTTCTTCTCTAGGCTTTTTGCTCTTTAAATGCTTTTAGATACTTTTTAAAATTCAAAGCATCTTTCCTTTAGTTATGTTTCTCTTCCTCTGAAGTCAGTGAGTCTGTTATTTATTCCCTTAAATAAGATTATGCAGGCAATAAAACAAGGAAGAAGAAATCTAAATTGTTCATGTCATGCCCTAAGGAATATCTAAATCAGTTGTGAAACAATCAAATTTATTTTCTTTGCAATGTTGAAAATAAGGTTTGTTTGCTTTCTAATTGGGCTACAAGTAATGTAGGAAAGAAGCAATGTTATTCTGTATTAGGATTTTCTGTTTTAAAGCAGATCTCTTATTTCTTTAAGATAATTGATTTAATCAGCATGACAAAGGCCATACATCACAAAGTTCTCAACATTACAGTAAACAGATAATCAATAGTTTGAGACAATAAAATAAAATGTTTTCACTTTATTAAACTTCAGGGACATATGGTGAACAACTGGGGAGTAAAAAAAAAAAGCATTAAAAATAAGTTAATAGAGCTATTATTGCAAAGTACATCTGAGTCATCTCTTAGCATGAGGTTTCCCATGGTTTTTCAGGTAAGACCACATTTTAAAATAATCACAAAAAGAAAAAGAAGACAGAATTAGTTAAAATACTTACCTAGCCAATTTTTAGATGGTAATAATTTAGTTTTATACTAACATAGTATGCTGCATGTCTCAGAATTTTTTTTTGCCTTTCCAAATTCAAGTATCCTCTTTAAAATTGGTAGCCAATAAATAATATTAGGTGAGTCTTTGAAACTTATGCTGAAATCTAAGTGTTTAAAGCTATTCCTATATAGATGCATTATTGCTAGTAATTTCTGTTTATGGATAATAATCCCCATAACTACTCTATTGTGCTAATTAAACAATTAAGGAATATCAAAGTAGGAATGGTGTGTCTTTTCAGTTCTACTATGAAATAAGAAACAGGCTGAGACTGGTTCCATGATGGCCATTCCTCTCTCCAAATATTGCACCAACCTAGGATGAGGCTTATGGGGCCATCATAGTCAAATACAAGTCAACTTGCTGAGGAATTATAAATCTTCTTAAGGTCCTCAATTAAAATGTTCTCTCAGTCACTGTCACAGTAGGAGAGTTCTCAATAGATGTTTTCAGTGTATAACTGTAGGCTATTATAAAAATACATTTTTAGAGTTGGGGCTGGAGATATGGCTCAGTGATTAAGAACTCTTGCTCTCCTTGCAGAGGGCTCAGATTCAACTCTTCACACCCAGAACAGGAGGCTATACCTGTAACCGCATTTGCAAAGGATTCCACATCCTCTTGAGTTTTTGGAAACCTATACATCAGCACATATGTATGCTCACACCCACAAACCATACAAATAAAAAGTTATAAATCTTAAAAAATAAAATAGATAGATGTAGGTGGCACATGATTTGTTTCATTCTTGTTGGTAGAAATTTGATTTATAATCATGCAAACTACCCAGTACTTTAAAGTTTGATGGGAAGACAACTTGCATATACTTATGAGGGTTTTTCTTTTATCATCCAGCTATTTAATAATGCATTTTGTTCCTCAGTTTTAGCTACTGAACAGTGCTTATTTGGGGACATAACTAGATCTCTCTTTGCTCAAGCAATGTACAGTGCGAGAGGTGCTATTCTTTCTATAAGTAGATAAAGCATGACGTTTGTAACTATCATCTTATTTAAAGAGATGTAGACAATTACAAAATTTAACATTGCTCTATGGTGCTGTATACAGATTTGAAGCATCAAGGCAATGGGGAAACGGCCAATCTTGTGCCCAGATAAATCTACCTCTTTCACCTATTTGATATAATAGGCAAATTACTCTACCTAGATAAGGTTCATCGCTTTTCACTCATAGTAAAGGCAGTCTGTAACATTGCCATGAAACATGTTTTTAGAGCATTTAATGAAACAATATACAATTCTTAATATATTATAGTATATAGCATACCATGAAAAGTGAGTCATGTGTAGGTAGTTTGAGCAACAGAAAAATGATCAGAAGGAGAATCCTGACTCTGCTTTGCAGATGTTACCACTAGTAGGACAAGCAGCCTTTTTGCCATTAAAATTTTATAATTTTGTTTTTCTTTCTGAGTTAGGACAATTTTCCTAAAAACATCTTCTTTCTAATATTTTCAGTCTGACGATTTCAATAGTAGCTTCAAAGAGGCAGCTAATGAGAAATGGACTGTCAGTTAATCCTAGCAATTAATACCCAAAACTGGATATTTTAGACTCTTCTACTCTACCCACATGCAATCATCCAAAATGCAGGACTCCAATAATTGATCATTCTCCAGTTAACTTGTCAATTAAGTAATTAACAAATGATTTCTATCTTTTGTTGCCATTTTAATGGCAGTCATATTTTAAGTAAGAACCGCCAGGAGAAAAAAAATACATTTTATTGTATTTAATAGCTCTTCAGTTGCTTCTATAGTAAAGAAATTTTCAACTGGTTTTGCCAAAGCAATCTTATCAGACAGAAATACTAGAAACTCTGTTATCAATTAGTCAAGAAATCCAATCAATAAGCATCTTTGGTAGGCAGCCAAAAACCCATTTAAAGTATTACCTTTAAAACAAAGTTAAGATTAATTGTATTTCTCTAAAGACATCTAGAAAATTCAGATAATAGTGATCTCTTAAAAGGTTCTGTGTCAATAATCTAAGTCATTGGGCTCTTTCTACAGGGGACTATGGACAGGAAATGTTCATAATGGTTATTATGTATATTTGAATGTGCCATAGGTAAAACACATCTGAGGTTTTATGCAGGAAAATGCAGGAAAAACATTTATTTTTGTCACAATAATACAGAATTCTGTAGCTAGTCATATACCCCTCGCACACCAGTACTCTATCTCTAGGAGCCTTGCCAATAATTAGAAGTGAGAAATGTATTCTACCATGGGAGCGTTGATTAAAATATTCCATATTATTTCATTTTACTTTCATCTTCATAACTACACTATTATGTTTGAAGCCCCAGAGAGTATCTTTTGGAAACCAGGGTCTGTGAATTTCTGAGAGTTGAGCTTTCATTTCTTCCTCAGTGATTATTTCTGATTTGAAATATATTCAACCTCTTCACATGTTTAAGTGAATCATACTAAGACATTTGAAATCCGTAACAAAAGTTTCAGCAGAGAGAAAAATTCTAAGAGAAAAAAATCTTAGTAAGATTCTAAAAGAAAAGTAATTCAAGGAAACTCTGGACTCTGTGAATGCTGTGAACATTAGTAATAAGCATCAACACCTATAAGGCAAAAGAAAGGAGAGACTGAATCTGCACTGAATAGTCAGAGGCATCATAACAGGGTATGTCTCACAGTCTCTTCTGGATTGCTCTTTAGGTTAGGTAGTCCTCTTTCTTCATGGGCATTAAAGTTTGTTTTTTTTAACTTATATTTCAAGAATGTTATGGGGGAACCTTAAGAACTCATATGGTTTTAATTTAAATTACAGTGGCAAGTCCTTACTATTGCTCTCTACATGGCAGCAATTTATTAATATATATATTATAGGAAACAAGAACAGACAGGTTTCAAAATTTTATATGTTTTTGTGAGTCATAAATAATGTTTATGCAAGCCGGGTGGCAGTGGCGCACGCCTTTAATACCAGCACTCGGTAGGCAGAGGAAGGCGGATCTCTGTGTGTTCAAGGCCAGTCTGGTCTACAGAGTGAGATCCAGGACAGGCACCAAAACTACACAGAGAAGAAACCCTGTCTTGAAAAGAAACAACAATAATAATAATAGTAATAATAGTAATAATGTTTATACAGTAGTAAGGCCAAACAACAGATTATCCACATCCTGCCTAATCTTTACAAGTTTTGACTCTTAGTCACTTAATCTTTTAAGAGTTTGAATTTAGACACTAGAGTATAAATTTATAAAAAATGGCTAGTTAATTAAACATGACAACAAAGTTATATAATACCAATATGTTCTGTACTAAGAAAATAATAGCCACTTTTTAAAAAACAATTAGTACATTTGTTTACTTTCTTAGTTTGTGACTAGAAAAACATACCATATAGTGCACGAAGGGGATAGAGAACAACTTCTAGAAGTCAGTTATCTCCTGCCACTTTGTGGAACCCAGAGAGCAAACTCAGGTTGTACTACTAGGTGATACATGTCTTTTACTTGCTGAGGAATTTCACAGTCCTACTCCCAAGTATTAAGAGATTTGAGGAAAAGTCGCTAGTTTGTATAGGTGATGGCAATGGAATACTATGCATTCGTGAATAAATAACATTTATAAATATGATCCAATGCTCTGCATGCCATTATCTAGAGAGCTCAGGGAAAATCTTGCTCTTACAAAGTCTTGGTAAATTCTATCTGCCAGTAGTATGCTCTGTAGGACGGTGTTCTTGGCCCACCCTTAAGCTACTAAATATTCTTGGGAATCATCATACTGATAACTTTACAGGAGATGGTTATGGTATTTCTGTCTGTCATTCTATAGTGTTTTTAAGATTTATAATTGGCTGGTACCTTAAGTTCACTCAACAAAAGTGATTAACTCTGTTCTTGTTTTCTTAATATCACTGTGGTTCATGGAAATGAATTACCTGTTCCCAGACATTAACTCTTTACTTGTACAACAATCAATCTATCATGTTCTAATAAACTGACATCTTATTATGCTTCTACTACACATCATGTTTTATCATATAGGATTTCTTCACCATTTTTGTGCAGCAACAGGTCTTTTTCTTTTATAATTTAAACTGCACACAATTGTCAAGTGAATCTTTACAAAGCAATATTTTATCCTTCAAAGTTCAACTCACAAGTCACCATTTAGGAGTCTGTCCACACTATCTCAGGTTTAGAGTGGACATTATATTTTATTATTTGTGCATAGGCTACATTACAATGATTTATGTTGGATTGTTTGTGGGGATACCATGGGACCTCTTTGGCCAACAACTCAATTAGATGTAACCCCAACCCAGTACTAAAAGTTTTATTTTGTGACAAGAGAAGTCCAGTTGGGGCTCTGTTTCTCCCATTATTTGGTAATTCCATTTATATCACCTGGCAACATATAAATGAATAGAAATGGGGTGAGTTAAGATATAAGAGCCAGCTAGCAAGAAGCCTGACCCATAGGCCATACAGTTTGTAAGTAATGTAAGCCTCTGTGTGTTTACTTGGGATCAAGTGGCCATGGGTGGGAGAGATTCATCCTGACTGCAGAGCTGGGTAGGACCAGAGAAACTTTCAGCTACAATATGCCAACATAATGTTATGATAATTAAAAAGAGTAAAACATTCAGTAAGATTTACCTCCCCCCATGTCATTGTACAAATTAAATAAATTTAACATATAGTTATAATACTTTATCTCAGTTCATAAAGATTATAAGCATTTACAGGAAAATATCTCACAATTCCTTAGCTTATATCTCACAATATGTAAGAGGTTCATATTCTTCTATTTGTCCATCTTCTATTTGATATTCTTCTATTGGTCCATTTAATTTACTTGTAAGTAATCATTTGATCTTTTTCTTTGGTTTCATGAAAGCTATTTTTCAAGTCACTCATTCTTTTACATTTCATTTAACAAACTCATAACTTAATTTGATGGCCTCCTCAACTAATGATTTTGATTTTTTTGTTTTGATTATATGTGTGTGTATGAGTGTGTGTATGTATATGTATATATATGTGTGTGTGAATGTGTGTGTATGTATGTATGTATATGTGTATGTATGTATGAATACACACACACACACACACACACACACACACACACACACACACACCTATGATTTCTGCAGAATAGAGCTTAGCTTTAGAGTTAGAGTGGTTGTCCTGTGGTTTACACACTTGTTAAATTTAAATATTAGAGCTCTCAATTATATAGCATCTAAAATAGATACAAAACAGATACCTTTTGGGTTAAAAAGAAGTGACTTTTGTTAAAAGATTTGTATGATTTAAGAGTGGATTCTTACTGGGGATTTTTACTAGAGATTTTTGACATATTTAAATCTATTAGTGAAATTGAAACACCATTTAATGCCATTGTCCTAATAACCATTTTGAAATTAATTGATTTTTTTGATAATTCAGAGCTAGTATTGGCTTGTTATAGCTCATTATCTTATTTTAATCATAATTAGAAACAAATGTAAAGATGATATTTTACATTGAAAATAATGTTATAGTTCCTAGGTGGTGTGAAAATTGATTATGTCAAATAAAGCCTCAGTCACTATGTAGGATAGTTTTGAGTCAACTTGACAGACGCTAAAGTCATCTGAGAGGAGGGAACCTCAAATAAGAAAATGCCTCTAGATGACCCTGACTAAGACTCCTAGCAATAGAGGATAGGTAGCCTGAACTGGCCATCTCCTGTGACTGTATTGGTATCTAGCCCAATTGTCATCACACAGGCTTCATCTACCATTTGATACAGACCCATGACCAAACATTAGCCAGAATTCAGGGAATCCTATAGAAGAGCAGAAGAAAGGATTGTAGGAGTCAGAGTAGTCAAGGACACCACAAGAAAACTTACAGAATCAAGAAACCCCGGGCTCATAGGAGTTCACAGAGTGTGATCAGGAAACCTTCACTGGACTGATCTAGGCACTTTATATATATATGACAGTTGTGTAGCTTGGTCTTCTTGTGGGACTCCTAACAGTGGGAGCAGGGCCTGTCTCTGACTGTTTTACTGGCTTTGGGGACCCTGTTCCTCATACTGAGTCATCTTGCCCAGCCCTAATAAAAAGAGAGGTTCTTAGTCTTACTGCAACTTATAGGCCATGTTTTGTTGATATAGATGGAAGGCCTGCCCTTTTCTGAATAGAAATGGAGGAGGAGTGGATGCGGAAGCAGAGGGGAGATGGGGAGGAGGAGCTTGGAGGAGAGGAGGGAAGGGAAACTGTGAACAGGATGCAAAATAAACGAATAAATAAATAAATAAATAAATAAATAAATAAATAAATAAATAAAATTATTTAAAAAAGGAAGAAAGAAAATGCCTCCATAAGACTGAGTAGTAGGAAAGTCTGTAAGGTATTTTCTTAAGTAGAGATTGATAGGGGATGAATCAGCCTAATTTGGGTGGTTCCATCCCTGGGATGGTGGTCTTGAGTTCTATAAGAAAGCAGACTGAGCAAGCCATGGGAAGCAAGCATATATGTAGCATTCCTGCATGACCTTAGCATCAGCTCCCGCCTCCAAGTCCTGTACTCATTGCTTTTTTGGTTTGGTTTTTTGAGACATGGTTTCTCTGTGCAGTTTTGGTGCCGGTCCTGTATCACTCTGTAGATCAGGCTGGCCTCGAACTCACAGAGATCCGCCTAGCCCTGCCTCCCGAGTGCTGGGATCAAGGGCGTGTGCCACCACTGCCCGGCAATGATGAACTTGATGATGAACTCTTTTATATGGAACTGTGAGCAAAATAAACCCTTTCTTCCCCAAGTTGCTTTGGCTATGGTGTTTCATCACAGCAATAGCAAGCTAACTTGGACAGTCATCATTTCTGAGTGTGGCTTATTTATCACTATTAGTATATACAATAAGCATTTATGTTTTCATTCAAAAAAAGTACTGTAGGCCAGGATAAAGGAAGTCTGAGCAATGACGACCAACCAGTGGAGAAGCATTAGAAGATCAGCTAAGACAGTGAGAATATGAAATTTGAAATCAAAGGCAAAGTTGAAAATGGAAAACTGTTAAGAAACTTCAGACAAACTTATTCTGAATGCCATGCAATGAAATTCAGAAATCTAGGGCAAGAACACTTTATAAATAAAAGAAAACTTCTCTGAAATGTTGTCTCACATGCTTCTCATCTGAATAGCCCAGCACATTACTGTCTAAATCATTATTACAAAATTACTATACCATACATGATCTTTCAAGAGCTGAAACACTATGGCTTTTGCAATTACATCTTCTTTGGAAACCTTTGGTAATTCCATCTTCTTTGATCTCATCATGAATCTTAAAATGATCCCTAGAAGGAATGTTGACAAAAATGTTATTATCCACAGGAATAATGTACAATTTTTACATGCAGAATGAATAAGTTAGTAGTAGACTAAAAATTCATGCCTGTGGCTTATAAATCTCAGTGCTCTAGCAGGGATTTGAAAGTCTCTTGCTATCTCCTGAATTCTGTCAGAAAAGTATCCCAAATCTCTAATCACAGAACAAGGCCTTTGCTTACCACTTAAAAATGATACCATTTATGTGAAAATTTACCCATTCTACAAATTACTTTGCATTTGTAATTTTTCACTGAATGCTGTTTTCTGCCATTTATCTAGTTTATCTCCTCTTTCTATTCTTCAGGTTCCTCTTCAAATACTGTTTTGTGCTAAGTAAATAAGAAGCAGGTGTGACAATTTCCTGAGCCTCCATAAAGAAGGGTGCTGCGATTATATTTTTATTCCAAGGTAATTTTGAAAATACTTCTTGTTGTGACACAGGTTAATCTTGGCTGTACAGTCAGCTCCTAGGACAGAATGATAGTCTCACACCTATAACTGCAGCTTCTCATAATTTAGTTCAGCCAAAGCCAAAATTTGCTCCCCAGACATCCTTGGGCCCATACTCAAGACAAATCTTTAGATCAATTGTAACATAGTTACCACTACTTTCTTCCAGACTATTCATCCTTAACTGAGGAAATGCATGGTGGTTTGAATGAAAATACATAGCTTCAACTAATGTTTAAATATTTTGTCCATGGTTGGTGGAACTATAAAACCCAGTTAATTCCTTCCTTCTATCAGTTGCCTTGATAATGGTGGTTTATCATAACAATAACAAAGTAACACAAAATGATTGGCTAAATCCCATGGTCTCTAATATGTATAGCTTACTACTTTCCCCAGTATTCCTGAATAGCCTATTCCAGAGGTTCAAAAAAACTAAAAGAAGAATTTTAACAGTGGCTCAAAAGTCATTATTGAAAACATGGATAAATGATTGAGTGAATAATTGGAAAGTTTCCCTAAGGATGACCACCTGTTGTAAATATTCAATCTAAATATCAGTAAAAATGAAGTAATTTTTAAATAAAGAGCATATACAATGTATTAGAGTGAAACAACAGAAAATGCATAATGGTTCATTAGCACTTTTATATATGTATATATATATATACATATATATATATGTATATGCTAATATGTATATATATATATATTCCTTCTAATAAACTGCTGAATCTGTTCAGTGTTTTAATGTGTATGTCTTAGGGCTGACCACTCAGTATTGAATAACCAATATCCAAACCTGGAGAAAACCAATTCTCCCTCTCTTGGCAGCCCTTAAATGTCTACAGTTCTTTATTGTAGGGATGGGGTCCCTTGAGATTTCCCCGAAATTTGGTGTCATGTCAACTGGTGTTGTCAATGTTCAGGTCTTGTTTAGCAGCCATATTGCTGAGATTTCCCATATGTAGCTTTCCTGTCATATCAGGAATATTCAATTTCACAAGCATTGTCCTGGATCTTCGCTTCTGGTTATTGGACCTCTCCTCTTCTTAGCCTTTACTATTTATTCTTGTGTATTTTGTTATAAAGATAGAATTCAGTACTCTACATATATGCACATAATGTACTCTGTGACTGATTTCTTTCTGCAAATATACTCCTTTAGAAAATATACACATGTCCATTTAACAGTCACTGCTTCATTTATTGCTTGAAAGATTATTCTACTGTGTGTATAAAAACAAAACAGTTTTCCATTCTCCTCAAAGAGATTTAAAGGTGGTGTTCAGATATTTTTCTATTATAAAAAACATAGTGCTAGAAACATTCTTGTATATTTCTCTAGGTTCATATATGCAAGCTTTTCTTTAGAGAGTAGAATTAGAATGACTGATTTGTTTATCATTAACTACCCTCTAAAATTCAGATCTGTTTTGGAAAGTGTTTTTACCAATTTTAACTTCTACCAAAAGGGTGAAAGTCTTTGAATCCTTGACAACATTTGGTTTTGTCAGATTATTAAATTTTTGTCAATCTGGATGTGAAATAGCATCTCATTATGCTTGTAATTTGCATCTAATTTGCATTTAATTTGCATCTCTGTGAGGGGCTGCCAAGCAGAGTCACAGTCTGAGAGGAAGAACTAGACACAGCTGCTGCTGAAGAAGACTCCAAACATAGAAAGAGGAAGGAAACATCACAGATTCTTCTCCCCTCTTGGTCAGCAGTCTTCTGTTGGGAAAAATAAGACTCCAGAAAAGCTGAAGTTTAGGAAGTATGGGAATGTAATTACCTGAAATATAAGGTTGGACAGAAAGCAAAGGAAATAGATCTGAAATCCAGCATGAAAATGACTATCCCAGCCTTACGACATGATATTTAACTTGCTGTTGTCTGTCTCTTCCACCAGAATATACAATTTCATAAAGAAGACATTTCTCCTATTTTCTTTACCTTGTTTAAAAAAATATTTGCAATAAAAACAGTAACCAATCAAACTTGACTGAGTGATGAAGATACACTTAAGACAGTCATTTGGAAACAATATTTCATTTCAGAACATTACATATGTTTTAGACTGAGATTATTAAAATTTTTATTAAATATAACATGTATGGAAAGAGAGATTTATAGATGATTGATAGATGAATAGATAGATAAATAGATGAATGGATAGATAGTTATTATATGAGAACTACTCACAATAGAGAAATCTATTTTGTTTTTAGAGTCATCTGTGATTCTCATCAAAAAGTAACATCATGGAAATAATTGCCATCTCAATCAGGCTTGCTTCAGCCTCCTGAAGGTAGGGCTTCAGACAAGCCGCTCCACACTGATACTAAAACTGACCAAACGTTTGGTCATCTCATGACTCAAACAGTGGATATATAAAATTAATAACTATATCTATTAGAGGGATAACTATATGATTAGATGACATTAAATTTGGCCTTCCATAAGGAAGAACTGAGACAGTCCTTTAGCACTGAAAAACAGTTGGCTATATTCATCTTCTAGATAACTTCAAATGAAGCATAAAGTAGAAAGCTATGACAATTTCAAAGTTCAATGTTCTTCTGTCAGTACCTAATAACATTCCTAAATCCTTCACTTCTCTGTGTTTAAGAATAGATAGCAGAGGTCATTTGGTTAGTACACCTGTATTTTAGTTTTCATTGGTGAACCTATATCTGATGTAACTTGTGCCTCATCTTCTTAAGGATACCTCCACTTATCCCAACCCTCCCTATATCGTAGTATTTTTCATTTTTTATGTCATACCCCCTAAAGCAGCTCTTTCCCTTCTTTCATCCTTGTACCTTGGTTGCTTTACTTCTCCTGGGACATCTAGTTATCATTTTCATTTGTGTCTATTAGATACCTAAGTAAAGTTTGCTGTGACATTTTTATAATGCGTGCATTATGTCTTATCATATTCACCTCCTCTGTTCCCATCTCATTTCCTTTCTTTACTACCACAATTCTCCTCCAAATCTCTACTGTTCCTTTTCATCTCCCATGACTCTTTTATTTTACTGTTTAAATTCCACACATATAATAAAACATATGATATTGTTCTTTTGAGTCTTTCTTATCATGTCTGATATGAAGACTTCTATCCATTATGTGGAAACAGTTTTATATATATATATATATATATATATATAGAGAGAGAGAGAGAGAGAGAGTTATATAGTTATATATGTATTAAAGTAGTTACTGTTTATTATTTACCCATTAATTGGAACATGTTATTATTCTATTATTTATCTATTATGAATATTGCTATGTTGAAAATTGTTTACAGATTTTCTTATAATAAACATTTTTTATTCTTTTTGGTATATAAGTGTGTGTGTCGTGGTTTGAACACCTACTAGTTTATTTTTTAGTTATTTGAAAGACTACCATGATTATTCCAATAATGGCTATGGCAATTTACATCAAAAACATGTTATCTTTCCCCAAAAATCTCTCCAGAAATTTTATTTTCTCTTTTGTCTACTACAAATTTTATTATTTAATTTTACTATGAATGATTCTTTCTTTACATTTATATATTCAACATTGTACCTAAGGTTTTTGATCCTCTGTATCTTGTTTGCTATATACAGTAGTAGAAAGTGATTGTGTTTCATTCATTGGTGTTTATTTCTCCATTCTCCCAGAAAGTGTTTTAGAAGTTAATTGTCTTTTTCTCAGTGTATTTCATTGGCAAATGTGTCATGAATTAAATGATTACAGCTATATATACTGTTTCTGAGTGTCCTCTTTTTTTCCCTCCAGGCGTGTGGCTTTTGGACTGATATCTTGCTGCTTTTGTTACTGTAGTTCTGTAGAACTGTTGAAGTCAAACATATATGTCATCTACAGCATTAGTTTTGTTAGGTTTTTGTTTTGTTTTTCTTTTAACTCCATAATGATGTGGATACTCAATATCTTTCTTGTTTCTATACATATTTTGGGGGTTTTTCTCCCTATTATTGTTAAGAAAGACATTGTGACCAGGCTGAAGTGTAGTTCTTCATAGTTGATGGCTTGGGATGGAGGTTGGGGTGCGAGTGGGAAAAGACTCAGTTTCCTTTAGAGGGATGGCCACTTGAGAGTTTGAACGAGCTCCAGTGAGTATATGGGCAACAAAATTATATATATATATATATATATATATATATATATTGGTGGGGTGGTGGGTCACAAGGTTATTGGGCTGAACCTGGGAGGACTGAGAAGTGAGTGATCAGGGTGCATTATGTGAAATTCCTAAATAATCAATAAAAATACTATGTTAGAAAACAACAAAAAGGAAAATGTGGTTGGTATGTAAAATGAATTATTTTTTTTTAAAAATTTAAAAATATAAAATAAAATAATAAAAAAAAACCCACTGGAGACAGCTTATATTGGAGAAGATGTGGAGCAAGGGGAACACTCCTCTACTGTTGGTGGAAGTGCAAACTTGTACAGCCACTTTGGAAATCAGTATGGCGGTTTCTCAGAGAATTGAGACTCAATCTACCTCAAGACCCAGTGATACCACTCTTGGGCATATACCAAGGAGTCGTCAGTCATACCACAAGGACACTTGCTCAACTATGTTCATAGCAGCATTATTCATAATAGCCAGAACCAGGAAAAACTTACATGCCCTTCAATCAGAAGGATGGATAAAGAAAATATGGTACATATGTACAATGGAGTATTACTCAGCTATAAAAAACAATGACATCATGACATTTGCAGGTAAATGGATGGAACTAGAAAATATCATCCTGAGTGAGGTAACCCAGACTCAGAAAGACAAACATGGTAAGTACTCACTCAAAAGTGGATACTAGATGTAAAGCAAAGGATAACCAGACTACAACCCACAACAGCTCCAGAGAAGCTAACTAACAAGGAGGCCCCTAAGAGGGAAGCATGTAATTTCCTGGGAAGGAGAAATAGATTAGATCTCCCGAATAAACTGGAGATGAGGAGGGACAATAGAGGGGAGGGTATGGGGGATGAGAACATGAGCGAACAGGATTGCCAAGCTAGGGGAGGGAAGGAGTGGGAGAGCAATGAAAGAGATATCTTGATAGACAGAGACATAATGGGTTAAGGGAGAAACCTGGTGCTAGGGAAATTCCCAGGAATCCACAAGGACAACCCCAGATTAGAGCACTAGCAATAGTGGAGAGGGTGCCTGAATCAGCCTACTCTCGTAATCGGACTGGTGAATACTCTTAACTATAATCATAGACTCTTCATCCAGTACCTGAGGCAGAGATCTACAACCAAGCAACAGTCCAAGCTCTGGGAGTCCAGTCAAAGACAGGGAATGGGGATTATTTGAGCAAGGAAGGTCAAGATCATGATGGGAAAATCTATAGAGACAACTGAACCAAGCTCTTAGGAACTCAGGAACTTTAGACTGATAACCTTGGAACCTGCATGGGACTGGACTAGGCCCTCTGCATATGGGAGACAGTGTGTAGCTTGGTCTGTTTGAGGGTCCCCTGGCAGTGGGATCAAGATCTATATCTGGCACATGAGCTGGCTTCTGGAGTCCATTACCTATGGTCAGATGCCTTGCTCAGCCTTGATGAGAGGGGGTGGGACTTGATCCTTCCTCTACTGAATATATCAGGTCTTGCTGACTCCCCATGGCAGGCCATAACCTTTTGGATGAGGGTACTGTGGGAGCAGAAGGAGGGATGAGAGGGAGATCTGTGGTTGGTATATAAAGTAAATAAAAAAATTTCTTTAATAAAAAATGACCCTGCAAGAAAAAAGAAAGACATTGACATTTCAGTGGGGATTAATTATATGACATGGAATTTGTTAGCCACTTTTAGCAATTTTAATTCCTGCAGCCCATGAACATGGAGAGTTTTTCATCTTTAGTGCCTTCAGTGTTTTCTTCTGTATTTTCTCATTTTCATTATAGAGATCTTTCTATTGTTTAGCTAATTTTGTTTGTATTTTGGGGAGGCTATTGTAAATAAGATTGATTTCTTTATTTATTTCTTAATGTGTTCATTATCAATGTATAGAAAAGCTACATATTTATGTGATCACATTTGTATCCTTTCAATTTGCTGAAAAGTATTTCTCAAATCAAAGATACTTTGGGTCGAGTGATTAATATTGTCATTTCCCATTAGAACACAAAGTAATGAGATTTCATTATAAAGACTTTATACATATCTGTAATTATACTGTGCCCTTATTCACCACACTCTGGTAACCAATCTCTATTCCCTCTGTTCCTATCCTGATAGTTCAGAGAATTGATCAAATGAAATTTTTGAAAAAAAATTTCAAGTGTAGATATATATATATATATATATATATATATATATATATATAT